>JAUTXW010000733.1:35000-242930 GCA_030620095.1 Kuschelorhynchus macadamiae
GATAATCCTACATTATTATCTAAATGTCAGAAAAATTTGATTTTATTAAAAAAAAAATCCGATTTAAATAACAAAATCGGATTTATGTTTTTCTATCAAACTGTTAAATTTTCTTCAGCCAAGATTATCAGCAATAAATAGTCAGTGGCAATTATTGATCTTAAAATATCGAGATTCATTCGGTAGCAGTGCTATTTTTTCAAAAAAAATATTGATTGATTGATTGATTGATTATATATCTTAAGTAATGAAAAATCGCTCTTGACAGCAGTCATGTGGGTTATAATGGCATTTTATTACGGTAATTGGATCGGTTATAATTTACCATTAAATTATATATTTTAGACCGTGTTTGAAACGTTGCTTGTCTGGTAAATCTAATTAAACTAACTGGAATTAACGTTATCTTCAATTTCCCTTGAGATTCGTGTGACAGTTATTTCCATATAAAGTGGTGCACTTATTTTTGCTAGGTACTTCTTACGTTGCATCCAATGCGCAATAGCGTACCAACGAGAGGCATTTTTATGTTGAGTTATAAAGTGGAAGAGACAGCCAGAGATCGAGAAAAATCTAGCTAAGACCATCTCTTTCTACTATTACTTGTTTGTCAACAAATATTTTCTTATTTTATTTTCCAGTTATAAACTCCGGAAAAAACCGCCACCTCAAATTTTTAGTTGGTTTTATCCTTTATAACTTTTTTATTTTTAATTCGATTTTTATGATTTTTTTCTCAGTTTGTGGACAAATATATTGACATTATACTGTTTTTCTTTAACAATAATAATTCTGTATATTAATAACGTTATAACGGGGTGAAGCAATATATTGTTTTTTTGTCGTATATTTAACTGGTAAAAGGTACCGTTTTGATTTGACTGATAAATGTTTCGTTACAAACTGTCATGTACTGCCAACAATTTGTTTTATGAATTAACTTATTATTCCACTTTTTGTACCACTATAAAAGGCCATTAATCATGCAAATTGATCTTTCCACAAGTCGCTACAAAATGATCGAAGTTGGCATAATATGCAATTGATTTATTAATTTTATTTGACAGTGACAGTTGTACAATCCTTTATTTCAAGTTGCAACAGGAGTTAACATCATGTTGTAGCCTTAATTGAGGATAGTAGAAGTAAAACTTAAGTTGATCTCTAAGAATTTCTCGGTCCACAGTCAGAGATCTTGGAACAGGTATTTAGAGACGGGAACTTTTATTTTACCAGGCTACAAGGATCTGGCAGATAGAGATCCACCAGCGCAGTCGATGACCGTTTTGTAATCCTTACGTCGATAAATTATCGAGAATCTACTGCTGTTTGTCTCAAGCATGACTTACAAATGGTAGGTGCAGTTAATATAAGTGAAAAAACTATACGACAACGATTGAAAGAAGCAGGAGGCAAATCATAGCACCAGAACTACTTCCTCGGCATCGACAGGAGTGACTTCGTTTTGCAAGACTGTATATGAACTCGACTATTTAACCGTGGAGTAATGTGCTATTTACTGATGAGTCAAGGGTTTGCCTACGGTCCCCGGACGATCGGGAACGAGTTACAGGCGACGAAATGAAAGATTGCACTATATCGGAGCGAATTTCATTCCAAGACAGTTCCGCTATAATTTAGGCCAGATATTCTCCAAGAAGCAGTTATTCCATTTTCTCCCTTAATTGGAAATCAATACTGCATATATTGTTAGGGAATTAGAACATGAGAATAGCCTGCATGTATCCGGATCTAAACCCCATTGAACATTTCTGTCAGCTTTTTCCACAGGGTGTTTTGAATTTACGAAAAAAAAAACAATATATTGCTTCATCCTAGTAGAACGTTACGTAAATACAGAAATTATTATTATTATTAAAGGAAAACTGTATAATGTCTACATATTTGTCGGCATACTGGTCAAAAAATTATAAAGACCGAATTAAAGATAAAATATGTACAGTGGATCAAACTAAGCCAGAAATTTGGGGCCGCGGTTTTTTCCGCTGGGAAATTCTTAAAGGTTTCAAGTGTTTTTGAGAAAATTCTATAATCGTTTGATGCTAGAATTCTTACGGTATGGGACAGTATCTCTAAAATTATTAAAACTGAGGTACATATAATGAAACGTACCTAACCGTTTAAATTCATATATATATATATATATATATATATAAAAATGATTTCTTGAACCAATAAAATATATTCTTAAAGTTTCTTGGTTATTTGGTTCTTTAATGGAAAGTATTTAAGACATCATATAAGTGTAGAGATTCTTGTATATTACTAAACGTTTCGACTAGAATCTAGTGTTCATCAGTGCTACAACAATTTATTAGTTAAGTTTTTTTTTTGAAATCATCGTTGTGCTCTATTAAAATAATAAACTAACATTTAACACAACATGTATATAGTTTCAAAACAAAGACGGGCACAGTATTTATAACATAGAACGGACACAGTGCTCACATGTATTTTAAAATATAAACTGACTAGTGACTATATGCATGTATATATATATATATATATATATATATATATATATATATATATATATTCTTTTAATTTCATTTTCAGCTTCTTAAATGTGGGTATACCTATAGGATATCCACAATAAGTTTTGTAATGGTTCATATTTCTATATGATGTAATATTAAATGTGTACATAAGTTAGCACCCACTCACAAGTGCAGGAAATGAGATACATAGCGGTGCCGCGCTGGGAAGTGTGTCCTAATGGCTAAAGACTGTTGGGTTTGTTTCCTAATCTAGCATTGATGTCTCCAAAATTTGATTTTTCTTTTTTACGGCGCGCGCCATCTTACATTTTTTCGCCAATATTTTTTCAGCGTTCCTAAAATATAGTTTTTTGCCATTAGGGTCTGAACGAAGAGACATACAAGGTCATTCTTTAGGTGAGCGATAGATTTTAACCTCCTCAATCGAATCTGTAGAAAAAATATTTGGGAAAAGATGTAAGATGGCGCCTTAAACCAAAATTCGGTGCCATCAACAGTAAATGGCTATTTAAACGACTGACAATAATGGTCGCTGACAGCACATCAACAATATTTCATTTATTTTTTGTAAGCCATCTTGATAAAAAAAAACAGAATACGCTTTTTATGCATAGCTTACAAAGAAAGTAAAATATCCTAAAAAATAAAAGATTTAGGTATAGGACATATTTAGTAAAAAATGAAGGTATTCCATGAATAACTTTAATGAGATAAAAAAATACAGGGTGCTCCATTTAAAAATATTGAGATATTGCATATTTAATTTTGGTAAATTGGTAAATTCATAAAAAAACACTCTGTATAAAAAATTTACAAAATATCACTAGAAACCTAAAGCAGGTATCTTAGACTAACTGTGATAAAAATGTTGTTGGTCTAACTTGAATCCATATATAACTACGATTAAACAGACCCTCTGAAACACAAAAAATATCATAAAAAATTAATTCCGTGGCACCAGAATTTAAAAAACCAGATATAAAAGTAAAGCTCTGTCTCTCTGCTGAGTCAGATAATCCTATAATATACAGGGTGTTCTATTTCAAAAAAATACATATTTTATCATAACTTTTTTTTGACGCAATCTGTACATATAAAATTATTTTCCGGTTATAGATTTTCGTCAACCCTACAGCTTTACCATAATTTTTTTTCTATATCTCTTACGGTTTAGGCACTATCTTAGCCGTACACCTTGTTGACGCATGTCAATGTATATATATATATATATATATATATATATATTTATATATATTCTATATATATATATATATATATATATATATATATATATATATATATATATATATATATATATATCTATATATATATATATATATATATATATATATATATATATATATATATATATATATAAATCCTTACATAAATGTACGTGAGTGCATTAGTGAATTTCAAAATAGTGAGAACGGTCAGATTTTATCTGACAGTGGTGATGAAGAAATTATTTCTTCCAATATTAAGGGATATTGAAAACTTTTGTTTGTTATCTGGAGATTCTGTTTTAGGGGAAAAGACTTTAGAAGTTGCGTCTAAAATGGAATATCAAATTATTAAAAATAAATTAACTAGTTTAAGACAAACAACACTTGATAATGTTTTTAAATAGAAACTTTTTATAAAGTAGAATTGTATCAAACTGTATATGTAGAGGTAGTATAATATTTTATATTAGGTAGTACATTTTTATTGTATGCATATATGTATGTATAAGATGTTGGTGTATACGTAATAACAATTGTATTAATAATTTGTACTAAACATATTATTTTTTTACTTAAAAATAAAATATTTTTTTAAATAAAATTACATTAGTATTTAATTTGTTCGCTCCCCACAACGGACAGTTGTGTTCACAGTCTATCTACTCAATAATTAAACTAACGCAACGTCAAAAATACTTTAGATAGAGTAACATTCGACACAGACTAAACGCGCGACATTCACGAAATAATACTATAAAACAAACACCAAATTATTGCCGAATAATCTCAATATCCATCCACTTCCCGCTCAATCTCAAACCGTTACCGGTAACAGTCAAATACGAATACCCCACACGCCCACGCAAATATCAACAAAAACAAAAACGGCTTGCATTTGGCAGCCGGATGCGCGAGTGTCATTTACCGATAAATAATAATTATTTCCATTTATATTCAATCTGTGCTAACATTAAATGGCAACGTCTAATCATTAAGGGAAGTTTTCATCGCCTCAAATGCAATAAAAAGAGATGGAATGAATCTACATATGCAACACGACCCTTTTCCCTCTTTCTCAGACTTATTAAAAATCCAAATACAATTCAAGTGTCCGAGGCGCTATTCGCATCGCCGCGTATAGGTAAAGTCGAATAAAAAAGAAATGATATTGCAGTTATTGGACATTGTACTGTTGGTTAGTAAAGTAAAGTGTTTATTTTAGGATTTACGCATATTTGATGAAATTTTCATAATGTTTGAGACAATTTTCAGAGAATAATGTATCAACTTGGAAAGAATTAATTTTGAAAATAAAAATGTATATTTATAGGAAAGCGAGTGAGGCGGCGCCGGCCGGCGCCTTAGTTGCCTCATCTGACGAGCCGCCGCTGCTCTCGAGAGTATATAGAGAAGATCAAAAAACACTAATTAGTCATAGAAAAAAAACACTAATTAGTTAAAAAAAAAAGTCTAAAGTGCCCCTTAACGGACATACAAGGCCCCAAAGAAGTACCCAGCGGTTTACCTTCTCGGCTCTAACAGTTGAACCAACTTGTATACCATAAAATGAACTGATGAAAACTGATTTTTTTTAATGCTTTGACAATTCCTCTTTAAAAAAGGTACTGTACATTACTTTTAATAAAATTAGATGCTTTTGAAAAAATTAGGCTTTTGTATAACACGTTATTGAAATAATAAATTATAATATTACAATAAAACACCAGTTCTTTTTATTTCTTTAACAATGTGTTATTGGCAAAACTAGTCAAAATGGTCTGATTGATTGAGTACACGAGAATTAAATAAAATGAAGTCATTAAAAGTACGTAAAAGGATATATTCATCTGAGAATTTTAGTAAATTTGTAGGTCAATGTGAGGGTGTGAATTTGACCAAAGTTACTATATATCGGGATCCTCTGGAGCGTTTTCATTCCCCTTGATGGGTATCTTTAATAAATCATTTCCGGTTAAAAATGTAAAACCTAAGAAAAAAAGCCATGGTTCACAAAGGCTTTAATGGTTTCAGCGAGGAATACGCGTTCCTTGCATTATATCAGGAAATTTTTCTTAGATAACTCAAATTTCGTATTTTTCTTTAACAGATATCGTAAAATATACAGAAGAACTATCAGGGCAGTAAAGGAGTTATATTTTAAGGATAGGTTCAGTGGCGTAACTAGACATCGACTTTTGGGGGGGCTCTTGACACTTATAAGATAATATTCATTTGACGATAAAACCAATTTTAAAGAAACAATGATTTTTTGTGCATATTTTTCCAAGTCAACAAAGCCATAAAAATTTTCATATTAGGTTTATCTTATTCTTAACACTACAATGTATACAAAAAAATGAAATAAATTTGCCATATTTCGCCGTTTTTCAAAATACTACCTCTTTTTTATTTTAAATATGTATAATCGAGAAAAAAAGTAAGAGTCTGCGCCAATGAGTTCAGGAATTTTTTAGTGTTACATTTACCCCAACTATATCTATTTTCAATTTGACTATAACTGATTGGCATTCTCAAAATATAAAATATGAATGCTTTTAAACCCTTAAAAAACTGAATATCTACGCCTGTGGCATTCTAAATCAAAATTGTTAAGACACAGTCCCAGTCTATTTATGGTACAAGTCTGAAACGAATCAAAATTTTACCGCATTTTTTTGTAGGGCTACGGTTTAATTATAAACTCTTGATATTGTCTAAGTTTTTATGATTCTTATTAGTTTTTAGACCATTATATGATTTATTTAAGATCTAAGGCGATAAATATATATATATATATATATATATATATATATATATATATATACAGGGTGATTCATGAGGAAATGTCAATACTTCAGATACATAAAAGTCTATATAAATAAGTGTCCGCAAGACCTTAATTCTCGAGATACAGGGTGTTAAAGTTTTTATTTAATTTTCCTATTTTTTAAATAAATTCTATAATAATGTAAATAAGGGAGTGAAAATTGATATACGAGGGTTTTTTGGTATGACAAATTCGAATCTAATATTAGTATTGCTCTTACTTGTAGGGAGCGCCAACTACATGTCTTTCTACTTCTTCGAACAATCACAACTTTTTGGTACAGTCTTGTATTACATTTTTGAGTAAATGATTCCCTTGCCATTTCTACGTCAAAAAGGTATACCTGTTAAAAGTGGATACGAGCAACCGTTTTCGAGATATTTTGATTTAAAACAGTTTCGGCGCATGTGATTTTTTTTTATCAAATTCACATAAAGTATGCATGTATTGTAAAAAAATAGAAGTGTGTCTTGCCTGACAGAACAACTGCTGGTTGGTGTTCTCATCGTTTTTCCTGTTACTTAGCAATAGTAATGTCAGTTAATAATAAGATCAAATTTTGTCACTGTCAATTTCATAACTTTTATTATCTGACAATAATCATTTAAGAAACTTTAGATCTAAATACGTCATTATGCCTGTGATATTCTCGCATCGTGAATATGCAGATATGATATTCGTCTATGGCTTCTGCAATGGGGTCGCAATTCAAGCAGTCGCGGAGTGCCAGCGTCGTTTTCCAGATAGAAGGGTGCCAGATATAAGAGTTTTTCAACAAGTTTTCACTACTGCTGGAGAATCTGGGATGTTTTCAAGTGCGAAAATTGTATCTGAAAGGGAATCGGGACCCAACGTTGAAGTAGAAGAGGCTATACTCAATGCCGTCGAAAATGATCCAAGCATAAGCACTAGGCGGATTGCAGATACTTATCAAATTACACAATCGTCTGCTTGGAGAAATCTTCACATTAATTGTATATACCCATTTCATTTACAACGGGTTCAACATTTGCAGGAGGGTGATTTTGAGTTGAGAATGCAATTCTGTAACTGGATTAATGAAGATCGAAGGTTGTATAGGTATGTTTTGTTCACTGATGAAGCACAGTTCACGCGTGATAGTATAAATAATCTTCACAATGAACACCGGTAGTCCTATGAAAATCCTCACGCTACAGTAGAACATAATTTCCAATATAAATTTAGCATTAATGTGTGGTGTGGAATGTTAAATGGTCATTTAATCGGTCCATTTATAATCGACGGTAGTCTTACAGCAGAAAAATATTTAAACTTTCTTGAAAATCACTTGCGAAATCTATTAGAAGACGTTCCCCTTAATGTAAGACAAAACATGTATTTGCAGCATGATGGAGCCCCTGCACACTACAGTTTACTTGTAAGAGATTTTTTAAACCAAAACTTTCCAAACCGATGGATTGGTCGGGGGGGTCCGTTTAATTGGCCACCTAGATCGCCAGACCCTAATCCTTTGGATTATTGTCTTTGGGGATGGTTCAAATCACTGGTATATTCCACTAAAGTAAATACAAGAGAAGCATTATTGGATCGGATAACAAACGCAGCACAAACACTAAGATATGCGCCCGAGTGTATCCACAGAGCAACCCGAGCTATACACCATAGAGCTGACCTGTGCTTAGAAGCAAATGGTGGAATTTTTGAAAATTATAAAACGTAACCTAGATTTTATTAAAAACAACTTAATAATAACAATTTTAATAAAAATTAAATACCTTTTGTTTAGTTTATGTCTGAATACACACCTCAAAAAAATGTGTTAGTCTTTCATTTCAAAGCTTTTGTGCCAAGATGCGTTTAAATTTGGACAAAATAACAAACTTTTAAAATTTTGCGATAAAAAATTACATGCGCCGAAATTGTTTTAAATCCAAATATCTCGAAAACGGTTGCTCGTAACCACTTTTAACAGGTATACCTTTTTGACGTAGAAATGGCAAGGGAATAATTTGCTTTACTCAAAAATGTAATACAAGACTGTACCAAAAAGTTGTGATTGTTCGAAGGAGTAGAAAGACATGTAGGTGGCGCCCCCTACAAGTAAGAGCAATACTAATATTAGATTCGAATTTTTCATACCAAAAAACCCCCGTATATCAATTTTCACTCCATTATTTACATTATCATAGATTTTACTTAAAAAATAGGAAAATTAAATAAAAACTTTAACACCCTGTATCTCGAGAACTAAGGCCTTGCGGACACTTATTTATATAGACTTTAATGTTAATTTTTTGGTCCTGAATATGTACCTGAAGTATTGACATTTCCTCATGAATCACCCTGTATATATATATATATATATATATATATATATATATATATATATATATATATATATATATATATATATATATATATATATATATATATATATATATATATATAGCTTTCTTGCCTTGCTGCATCAAAATTAACTGTTATTATTGGGGCACCCAAGGGGGGTTTTGGGGGGCAACCCCCCTCTACTCTTAAATTTATTTGACTATCCTTGTATTGTTATCCATAATTTGAGTGAGATGTCAAAATTTTAAATAATACGAAAGAATTCACAGCCAAATTTAGACCAATATTACGCTTCTCAAAGTTAATAAAAAGATCGAAATACCCCATCTTTACAAAACGCTTTTAAAACGTCCCCGGATATAGTTTCGAAATCGAATGAAATGTTTCCTTAAGTGTCGTCACTGTCTATCACGAAAAGACGTCTTAAATTGAGCCTGTGGTAATTAATAATAGTAGTCTAAACATGTGCGTAGTAACTATGGTGGTTGTTCTTTTGTTTGTGTTTACCTATCGCTGTCAAGTATCGAAGTTATCTAATTTCAAGAGTTGTTTATTTTCTACATTCATAATTAAAGATGAATAATAACCGACAGTTTTCCTTAAACGAAAAAACTGATGATTTAATTGTGGAGAATGTCGTAGCCAAATTAAATCAGCAAAACGTCGGTATCAAATGAATTTTCTTGATAGAAGACAACCAAGCTGTCAGGTATTTCGCAAAGTATTGCTTCATTTCAGAACAACCGGTAATAACAAGTAAGAAAAAACAGTTCATAATGAGTCAGGAACATGAAACCAATGTTATTTTGAGTATAGTGGACAATCCAAATCCAGGTACCTATTCAGTAGCAGATGATCAAAATATTTCGCAGAGCATAGTATCCCGAATTATTAGAAAACATAAGTATCACCCTTATCACCTCTGTCTGAACCAAGAACTCCATGGGGATGATTTCCAAAACAGGGTAAATTTTTGTAGAGTTCTTCCAACGAGAGTTATTGAAAATAAACCATTTTTGAGAAATATTTTATACACCCACGAATCTTCTTTTAAAAGTAATGGAGCTGTTAATAGACACAGCATGCACTATTACAGTACTTCAAATCCGTATTTAAATGTATGGGGCGGAATTTTAGGATCGCAGGTTATTGGACCACATTTTTTTGACGGCACTTTAACAGGCGAAATTTACTTAAATTTTTTAAGAAACGATTTGCCTACATACTTGCAAGAGGTCCCTCTACGGGTTCGACAAGTTATGTGGTACCATCACGACGGAGCAGCTCCTCATTATTCCCACATTTTTCGCAGTTATTTGGATCAAACTTATCCAAACCAGTGGATAGAAAGAAAAGGGAGTATAAACTGGCCGGCAAGGTCACCTGATCTTACCCCAAGTGATTTTTTCCTTTGGGGATATATCAAAGAACAAGTTTATGTAATTCCGCCAACTACCATCGAATATATGAAAACCTGGATTAGAAATATGTTTTCCAAAATTACTCCTGTAACACTTTTAGATGTGAAGAGAAATAATCAAAGACGTTTACAACTGTGTATCGAACAAAATGGAAACACTTAACATTTTGTAATGATTGTTTTAATGGTTTTTGCGTTTTCTACTGTTAATTAATTGTTACTTCCTTGATTATTTGTTTAGTTATTAATAAATAAAAATCGAAATATTGTTGTTTACAAATAGATATTAACTGATGCAATTTTAATAACAATGCTCGTTACTGGTATTGGCTGCAGCTGGTAGTTGCTTCACAATCGTAGAGGGAAACTACAATTTTTTTTTTCAAATATCATTTTGACGAAAACTATTACACTTACGAGGATAGTATATTATACAAAATACATCCCGAATTCCAAGCTGAATTCAAAACTGAAATAAAAAATACAAGGTTACATTTGAAAATGCAAAGTTAGAAACGCCCATCTTTTTTGAACCACTCTGTATAGTGAACGCTCATCATAAAATAAAGTTCGCTGAATATTAAAAATATTTTATAAAAAGTTTTTTTTTCTATTTTCAGCTATCACAGATATACAGGGGGGGGGGGGGGGTTCGCTTGCCAGGCTTACTGGACAAACATTATTTTGATACAAATAATTAAATAACTTTGAGAATTTTCGCCATTTTTATATTATTTTTATTTTAAATATGTGTAGTCGACAAAAATTAAGTATCTATGTCAATGACTCATTATTTTTCAATGTTAGAACATTTACCTCACCTATATCAGTTTTAAATATGACTATTATCGGTTTTGCGTCCTCAAAATATGATCACCAATCGTTTGGCGGGAGGCTAATTTCGAGGTTGGGGGGGGGGTTAAGCTCCCCTAGCCCCCCCTCCTAGCTGCGCTACGGGATAGGTTAGGTTAATGAACTGAGAGGAAAATCGCGTTCTTCACATATAGTTTCTAAATTAAATCCCGATTAATTTAATCAGTTTTATTGTTCAATAGCTTTTGATTTGTGTAGTAAACTTAGTGCAATAAGAGACCCTAGAGATTATCTAGGTCATGTGAATATTCAGGAATCATTCTTCTTTGTTCCTACAACTAACTGTTCAAGAAGTTAAAGGCACTTTTAAAGAATTAAAAAATAAAAATACTTCTTCATTTACCGGATAGGCTCATAGAAGGATTTTCAGATGCTATTAATCATTCTTTTCAGCTTGGTATTTTTCTTAACACTTTTAAATTAGCAAAAGTGTTACCATTACACAAGGGTGGTGATTGTAATATGTGATTAATAATAGAAAAACTAGTTAAAGTTAGGGTAGCCAGTTTCTTCAGCAAACATGAAATATTTTGTGAAGAACAGTTTCGGTTTAGGAAGTCTAATGGTACGAACGACGCAATTTTTTCATTTTTAGAAAAAATATATTTAGGATTGAATAACAATGAGGTGGCCACAGCAGTGTTTTGTGATTTGTCAAAAGCTTTTGACTGCGTAAATCATAGGACACTGTTGTGGAAAATGGAAAAGTATGGAATGAGGGGTAGAGCTCTAGAGGGGTTTAAGACGTATCTTACGGGTCGTACTCAGAAAGTCTTTTTTAATGATGCATGCTCTGAGCAGCGGGAGAAATTTTGGTGTACCCCACGCTCGATCTTCGGACCTTTGTTGTTTCTGTTGTACATTAATGATCTGTCTAGTATCAACATAAGTGGTAAGTTCACATTATTTGCAGATGATGCCACTATTCTTTTGGTAAATAAAGACTCAAATCAACTTCATGATGACATTGGTAGAGACATGGCAAGTGTAAAAGAATGGACTGATTTGAGCTGTTTAACTTTTAATGTGTCAAAAGCAAATATTTTAACCTTTAAATGTAGTGTTGAGAATGTCACTCTGGGAACGGACATTATTGCTGGGGCTAATGTAAATACATTTTTATGTATACATATAGACAATAAATTAAAATTCAAAACCCATATATCTTATTTATGCAAGAAAGTGTCATCTGGGTGTTATGCAATTAAAATAATTTCTAATGAATTAAACCAGCAGAGGGCATTAAATGCATATTTTTCTCTTATAGAGTCTTATTTGTATTATGGGATATCTTTTTGGAGGTCTTGTTCTCAGTACCTTTTTGATATGTTATTTGTTTTGCAAAAAAGGGCCGTGAGATATATATCTAAGGTGGGATATAGAGATACTATATGCCTTTATATTTACGTTACAAACAGGGGCGTGCGGTGAAATTTTAAGAAAGGGAAGCAATTTTTAGAAACTCACCTATTTGTAATGTAATTCGATTCTTCGATCATTTTTTGCAAATTCGTCAATGACGTCGTATAAAAACGTCGATGCTCCGACATATTTTGGAGAAGTTTAATTTCAATGCACAACAGCGATGTATGCGAAAGTCTCTCCTGCCCCGTTGAATTTCTCACGAAATTTTTTATACGTTTAAGTGTTGAAAAATCGCATTCTACTGATGAACTTGTGGCAGGTATTGTCAATACTAATTCACACAATTTCGACACTTCGGTGTAGGCATCTTCCAGCTCCTTGTCTTTTAAAAATTGCATTAGTTCCTTAGCGTTATTTTTTGCGCTAATGTCATCAGTTTCGTAAATCACTTTTAGTTCAGATCGCAGTAACACTCGGTCGAAGAACTGGCCATAATGAAGAAGAAGAGATCTAAACGCATCTTCTGGAAAAGTTTTTCTGTTAAATGCATCAAAATTGCAGAGCTGAGGAATTTAAAAATCTTTTTTGTTGCTGAATTTGATCGATTATTTCATAAAAGCCATGCCACTTAAAGTAACGAAAAATACTTTACACTCTTTAATGTGATTGATGGACTGGGATAAAACTAAATTTAATTTATGAGCAAAACAATGGACAAACACAGCACGTGGGAAAGTTTCTCGAACTTTAGCTTGCAGACCGCCTAATTGTCCTGCCATCACTGCAGCTCCATCATAGCTTTGAGCAACTAATTTTTTTTTCTCCATTAATTTCTTTAGTAACGTTATAAACTACTGTACATAAAGAATCTGCTGTACGATTTTCGGACACATACTTAAAACCTAAAAATCGCTCTTGAATACGTCTGTTTTAACGTAGCGTATTACTATAGATAATTGGCTAAAATTAGTGATATCAGTTGTTTCGTCCAGAACAATAGCAATGAACCGCGCCTCGCCAATCTCCTGCTTAATTCTTTTTAGAATAATGGTTGCAACAACAGAAATTAAATCATTCTGGATTCGATTCGACGTTCCGCGAAAAACGCTAGACTGCTCTAAATGATTTTAGAGCTAGATTAAACTAAGTAAATCTTGAAAATTTCCTCTATTTGAAGAAACCCTTGTTTCGTCATGACCTCTACATCCCAATTCGTGCTGTTCTCTAACAAACAACATCGATAAGTCTTCTTAATATTTGCCTATTTTTATCGACTAGTTCATTATGTTGGCAGTGACTAATGTCCAACTGTTTATTAAGGGCGTGTTCAATTCTGGTTTTGCTGAAGACTTTTTCTTTTATAACGGCCTGTAAATGCCCTTTGGACATAATGTGTCTTTTTACAGCTTTATGGAAATTGTTTAAATCGGAAAACCAGTTTTATTCCAAAGACCTTTTTCATTTTCAAAAAGTAAACATGTCCAACAAAATAATTTACTTATATTTTTACACCCTGTTAGCCATTTAAATTGTTCGTATTGTTTTTCCGGATAAAATGTCTAATACAGTTTTTCATTTTGGTGGTTAAATTTTTCATAGGCGGTTTTGCCCTTCCTTTGGAAATTATTTGAAGCTTATCAGCGAAGTTTAATGTTGAAAATCCCTTTATTATTAAGACACACACCACACATTCACACACACTCTTCTTACTAAATTCTCCAACATTTTCAACGCTATTACCGACAGCCGAAGTTGACGGTATTTGCATATCCACGTCCGTATTATTGTCTTCTATATTGCACCATGCACGACGCGACGTACGTATCACACAACACACGGATAGCCGTTCAGATAAAGAATCTACTCCAATGATAGCTTCCGCCACCACGCACCAAGCACGCGTCTGAAATGTAAAAATTGCAAACAGCCGGTGGAAAGTTCAATAACTGGCTCGATTCATAGGAAATCAAGCATACAGGACTTGGCTGCAGAGAAGCTAGCTGCCCGCATAGGTTCTATTCGATATTCTTTTGTGGCTGGGTCGGAGTCAAGGCCGCATTTGTTAGTGGCTTGATAATTAAGATAATATTTTAGCATTTTTAATATAAACTAAATTAATGGTTTCCTATTTCAAAAATTACCTTTTAGAAGATGACATTGACACATGCATTCTTTCACCGTCCAACTGCAAAGGCCAAGAGCACTTTGTTCGCTGCTTTATTCCCAGATTATTCCGATTATGGAATGTGGTGACAGCAAATGCCTTTCCTTCTTCTTCTAATCTGTAAATCTTTAAATCCCCGCATCAACAAACTTTCGCTGACTTTATTTAAAGCAACCGCGGTACTTAGTACTTAGGCCTTGGGCCTTCGTGGTCTGAGCAGAGATAAAAAAAAACTCTTTCATAATAAATTTAGGCGACATTTTACACTACGCGCTACGGTCGAGTGTCCGACGGCTCAGGCTAAGGCTCTTGATAGCAAAAGCAACAAATTCTCAAAAGAAAAAATCCACCCACTGTCTTCTACCGACTAGAAAAAAATCTAATCTCGGGCCTAGTCATCATAAGCGTAAATGTAATTATAATTTCCAATCAAAGAGTTGTCGACAAAAACAAAAATAATATGCATACAACAGTTCACGATAAAAAAGACAAAAACATGAATATATTAAATATTTCGAAATTGCATAGAGGTGTTTACAAATTAATGAACCAGGTGTGCATATAGTAATTAGTAATAACAATTTTTCTGTATTTTCTTTGTTTTTTTGTAATTATTTCGTTAATAACAAAGGTGGTAGCTTAATTGTGGTGACGAAAATTGGCATACATTTTTTTTGAACCAGATAAAAGTATCAAGAGCCGTTTCAATAGTACAATCAACACTTTTTAATGCTTAATAGGTTTAATACGAAATTATGGTACTTGGGATTAGACCGAGTCAAAATGGAATCACCTTTCATTTCGACGTTTCGCCTTCGATTGCACGAGACATTTTAAGGGATCTTTGTTCACCGAACCGTGACCTGGTGTAACGATCGGTTTCCACGTATGATGTAGACTGAAGCCCCTAACTCAGCCATGTCCAACTCAAAGTCACTGGTGGGCCAAAAGCATGAAGACCATTGACTAAGTGGGCCGAAAAACCTTATCTTAAAGAAGACAAACTACTGAAAATCTTGAGAAAAAGTACTATTATAGGACAAGTCTCTTTATTAAATTTCCAATAAAAAGGACATTACAAAAAACTACAAACATTAAATTCTTTTGCCAGATATTTGACATCTTTTGTCTTTACTTAAGTTGTCTATTTGTGGCACGAATTTATCGGCGGAAATAACTTTTAAAACTGCGTCCCAGTGTGCGTCCGCCAGTCGCGATCTTGCGGGAGATTTGTTTCTTTTCATCAAAGAAAATAATTGCTCACACTTATAGGTACTTCCAAACATTGAGAGGATTTTCCAGGCAAATTTTCTCATTTCTTGGTATTGAACAGGAAAATGAAAATTGTTTTCTTGGGTCTTAAAATCCTGAAAACGCTTCTCAAATTCTGCCAGAAGGCTTCTCATTTTCTCTGAATATATTTTGTATGATATTGGGACACTTGTGCTTTCCTGATATGCCTTACAAGTCAGAAAATGTGACAGATTATCCTCTGCTAACTGTTTTTCCCACAACATCATCTTACACTTGAAAGCTTTCACATGATCATACATAACTGTAATAACTTGACGTGATCCTTGCAATTTCGTATTTAAGTCCGACGAGTGTTTTGTGATATCTACCATAAATGAAAGACCTTGTAAAAAATGTACATTGCATAATAAGCTGACATCTTCTCCTTTTGTTTCCATGAAAACGCGTATTTCTTCTTTGAGTTTCCAAAACACGAAAGCCATCGCACCTCTGCATGATATGGTAAACCGGAGTACTCACTTTCTAAATCACGTAAAAATGCAGAAAACTGTCGCTGATTAAGGCCTCGTGACCTTATGAAGTTTATAATTTTTTTCACTGACTTTAAAACACTTCCTAACTTGATCACATTTGAGAATAAAACTTCTTGGTGAATTATACAATGATTATGACGAAAATCTGGTTTGTCACTGCCCGTTTCTCTGATCTTTGTCTGTAATATTTTAACGAAGCCATTTCTTACTCCAGTCAAAGGAGCTCCGTCGGTTGCAGCGGAACACAGTTTTGACAAATGTAAATTGTACTTTTGCAGAAGTCCATAAACAGCATTCAAAATATCCTTCCCAGTTGTTGTATCATGCAATGGTACTAATTCCAGTAATTCTTAATACACATTGATATCTATATCAACCGCACAAAGAAAAACAGCGAGTTGCGCCACATCACACACATCCGTACTTTCGTCACAGGCAATAGAAAATGCAATGAAAGAGCCTGATTTTGTTTTTATCTGATCACTTATATTGGCAGCCAACTCAGTAACTCTTTCAGCGACAGTATTCCGGGACAAGGATATATTTTGAAATACCTTCACGCTCCCGGGACTTACAATTTCTGCGGCCTTTACAAGGCACTCTTTTATAAATTTACCTTCAACCAGTGGTTTTGAGTGTTTCGCGATCAACTCCGACAGTACGTAGCTCGCTTGAAGGACAGATTCATTTTCTTGCTTTGGACATGTAAACATAAGCTGCTGACCTTTCAACCGTGATTTTAACTTATTTAACTTTTCGTTTCTGACCATGCCTGTATACTTGTCAAACATAGTTTTATGAATATCATAGTGACAGTGACGTTTTATATTATATAATTTTGGGACAACGACTGTACTGTTACAAATCAAACAAATAATTTTTCTTTCACTTCACAGCAAAAAAACTCTAATTCCCACTTTTCTTGATACGATGTACGTTAAGTGTTGTAACAATAAGTGCGCAACTCAACTCGAAACTCTATCGCAACTGACTCATAACTGACTAAACACTGAACGACTGAACTCAATCGAACACGGCTTATATACGGATTGTGATTTCTCGAGTTCTTTCCAGGATGTTCAGATAGCGTCATCTGTGTTTTTGCGCGATAGAATTTCATGGAACAAGCCAGATAACGTTTGGCTTTAGGTTGAGTATGTGTAGTTCATCCTCCTAAACATAGATGGCACAATGTACAATTGTACATTTTATTATACCGATCGTTGTTGCAGCGGCGCGCGCTTTCAAAAACGGTTTTCAACTTGTTCGCGGGCCTCATTATCTGGCTGTTTTCAAAACTGATTTGGGCCGCAGAAAAATGCACACTGGGCCGCATGTTTGACATGGCTGCCCTAACTCTATTAAAATTGTTAGGATGCTTACACATTTCAATAGATTATCTGATTTTCCGTTTATAGAATCTGGACACCGATGCGAGGTTTTTTTCTTTTATATATATGACGTGTCCAGTGGAATGCTGGTGTTCAGATACAGCAGATTGTACAGTTTGTTTCTCTCTGATACATCGTCCATGTTCCTTAAGCTTAGTCAACGTGGATCGTCCATTTTCTCCAATATAGACATTACCACAGGAACAAGGAATTGTATATCTCCTTTGACGATGACAAATATTATCCAATTTTCTTGTGAATGTTGAAGAATGTACGTATGTTGGACTGGCGAACTAACCTTGCGATCTTGTCTGTCTTCCAATCGGATTATTATATTTTCTATTTCTAAGGCTTGAATCAGTTTCTCTGTTTCCGATTATAAAGAATTTTGGTCACAAATCGCGAGGGCTCTGTAAACCAAAGAATTAATAACTGATTGCTTTTGTGCTTGATGGCTTGTTCTACATACAGAGTGTTCTAAGAAACCACATCCTTTTCTTTGTGCAAGAACATTTAGAAAGGGAATCGTGCCTGATTCAATTTCCATTGTAAATTTTATATTAGGATGTTGTTGATTTTGATGACCAGGGGGAAGTTTTTCGGACCATACGGTCATATTACGAAAGCAACGTCTATATATCTAAACCACGATTTTGGCTTTAATGGAGATGACTCTAAGGCTTCCTCCTCACAGCGGATGGGATCCATGGCTGCTCCTGAGATTTGTTTATAAAAAGTTCCTTAAAAAAGACAAAATATGTTGACGTGAGACATGCTTCAGTCAGATCTAAAACTGAGTTTTCAATAATATTATGGTGAAATAAGTCTGATATTTTGGCAATTGGATCTTTTGGACTTAATTGGAATGCTTTTAGTTTTTTTAGAACATGCGTAGAGTTTCTAATATATGAATATATTTTTCCTGTAAAATTATTAAGAATATTTAAAAGATATTTACCGATTTTGTAAGTGGGAGATCCTATTACCCTGACGATAGGTCGAAGTGATACATTAGCCTTGCGTATTTTAGCTAGCCCGAAAAATCACGGGATCCTTGAGCTGGTTGGCCTTAACATCTTCTTCTCACCTACTGGCAGGTTGGATGCGTTTATAAGGTTAGTTATCCGTGTCTCGATGTTGTTGGTCGGGTCTGTTGGAATTAGTTGTTATTTTGTCCATGATGACAGTGGCATTTCCCTTGTCTGCTGGGAGGATCAAAATGTCAAAACAATGCTTTCCAAAAAAAAACATGGAATTTTTCAAACGCCTTCTATTATAATATATTCCATTGCAGTTTTAAAATATTTTAATTAATATTTGTTTTAAGTTAAATTATACCGGTCAAAGAAAGCTTTCCACGCCACAGGACCATATGGAACCATAAACTCTCTAAACTAATATTAGATAAATCCACTTATAACTTCTCTGAAATAATCAAGTCGGTTTAAGCTTTAACGTGAGAAACCGACTGTTTTAGTAAAATATTGTTTGAATTACATTTGGAATATATAAATACATACTTTATTCCGTTGCTACAGTCTATTCCGTTATACTACTTTCCCGCGTCCTGTCATTTCATGTTTGGAAGCATTTTTCACGTATCTCGTAGATTTTTATTGCAAAATAAGAATACACGTTTTGTAGTATGATACTTATACTTTATTCGTGACTTTGCAGAATTTAAATCATCCACGACTTATCCAGGAACGCTGAAAAAAAGTGCATTAAAAAATTCAAATCGCATTTGTGCAAAAACTAATAATCTCACAGCGCATGCATGCATAAAGTATATATTAGTAACTATTATTTCTCACTATAACTTGAGAAACAACGGAGATATGAATTTTCGAAAAAAGCCAAATTTTTCCGGTTTTTCTTCTGTTCTAATGATCCGATCAAGTCGTGTAATCATATCATATTGTTTTTAATTTTATTCCCTACAATTTATATCTTTACACAATCTATTATTTTCGATTTTATAAGCCAAAAACGAAAGAAAACGCGTTTTTTTTTTGCATTAAATCGTCTATAATAAATACACTCATTTCCAAAAAAAGTGACGCACTTGATTTTTGGCCCAAGTTCAATGTCTTATATCTTCTAAACCAGTGAATCGATTTTGAACAATTTTTTTTCGTGGTTAGGTAATACCTTTGCATTTCAGCAAAAATGAAATATATGATAAATTTCTCAAAGATTCTTGGATAATAATGTAAAAACTAGAATTATGCTTTTTTGCTAATGCAAAAATCCAGGGCGTCACTTTGTGAGTGTATAAACAAATAATGGCTGCCAGAGAAAAACATAATGGAATATATGATTAAAAAAATAAGGCCAAATCTTCACAGAAATGTATTTATTTAGGCTCGGCGCGTTTCGGTTAAACAACCATTTTCAAGAACATGTAAATATCTAAAAAAATGTCAAAATTTACGGGAGTCAGGAATAAAATAAATTACTTACATCACGTTAACATAGGATAAACATTAACACATAAAAGACCAACGTTTAAAACACCTACATACACTAAAATAGTTATTTATACTATAAGGGATGTAAGTAACATTTACCAGTCGAGGACGAGTTTGCGCCCGAGCGATAGCGAGAAAGGTCGGGACTGGTTAATGTACTTACATCCCATATAGTATTTAACATTTTTCCCCCTCCCTGTATCGTATGTTTACAAGAAAATGCTGGATATATTTTTGGATTTTCGTTATCATTTCATTCAATAGCATTCTCATTAAATTATGAAGGCAGCCGTGATCCGTTGCCAGAGCAACATAAGCAGTTTTTATTTTATCAACAACGTCAAGTTGAAAATTCATAGGTAAAAGTTTGAAGAAGTTGAATTGTTTGATTTTGTGTGGACAAAATGGATGTTTCAAACTTGGAAGAATCAGCGAATATTGCTTATTTATCTCTACTACCGGAAAAGTCGAAAAAAAGTTATGAAGCAGCATATAAATCCTTTAAGAATTGGTACCAAAGCAAGACGGCTACTGCAGTCTCAGAAACCTGGTTTTTGGCGTATTTCCACCAAAAAGTGCTATATTGAAGTCCTCATCAATCTTATGGTGTGAGTATTCGATGTTGAAGTCCACCATTTTATAGAGGAAAGTATAGATATTTTTAAGTATCCAAAACTTCGAGCATTTTTGAAAAGACAAAATGATGGTTATAGACCCAAAAAAATCGAATGTGTTTAACAGGGATGATGTGAATATGTTCATGCTTGAAGCCCCCGATGATATATACTTATTGATGAAGGTCGTAATGGTAACGGGAGTTGCTGGAGCGTGCCGTTCTAATGAACTCTGTGAAATGAAAATGGACAATGTTAAAATAAGTCAAGAAGAAGAAGAAGAAACGAGAAAAACGTGTTTCCAAATTTTGTTAATAATGTGAATTAATTGTAATAAGTGTACCATTAATATTCATTTCAATTAATATCACCGGATTTTTGTAATATGTTGATGAAATCAAAAATTAAAGCTACTTATAATAATTTTAGATTATTATTTCCCTAGGGATGTAAGTTGACTTACATCCTGTCATTAAGGGCAACCTTGTTGAGTAACTTTCACTTACGTCTGTCAAAGCAGTGTCAAAATAGGTTGCTTAAAATACAGGGAGGGGGAAAACTAAGTATTATCTACTGAAAGATGAACTGTAAATGTGTCCTGGCTGTGAAAGTCAAACCTATTCACAAGTCGAGAATATAAAAACAGGTATATAAAAATAAACATTCTTTTGGTTTAAGATCCTAAATAAATACATTTTTGTGAAGATTTGATCTTATTTTTTTAATCATTATGTTCCGACTCCACCCTGGAGATGAACTCAATAAAATAATGGAATATTACTAAGGACTATCTTGAGTGTGATGGCCACTAGGATTTCGGTTACTATTTTTGTCACGAAAAAAAAATCTCTTTTTATTGGCCTAATTTTGTTAATGGACTATCATTCACTGCTACACTATGTTATGTCTGAATTAGTAACTTCTAAAGATCAATGGTCTGGGCCCCAGATTTTGGGGTCGCTAGTGGAAAAGATTGCAATTGTAGGCAAATCTAATGTCCATATCTTTAAAATAATTTGAAAGACATATATAAGCTAGAATAGTCACAAAGTAATACCTAGGACAAACAATGCTAAATTACATTATGCATTAACGTATTTCGTCATTACCTTATTCTTAATTTGCAAAACGGACATGGACCTGAAAACAAGTAATTTCAACTTAATAGACAAGAATATTGGCGATAAAAGAATAATACAAAGTTTCAACTTTGCGGTTATTGAAAGACTCCGGAAACCTGCTTCTCGCAAGTTATGTAGACATTTATTTAGAAAAACATATTAATACCAAGATCAGCAAATAATTACCTCCATGTTAGGTATGCTTGTTCCTTTACTGGAAACGCTGCTTTTAAAGTAGTTATTTGTAATTTATTTCAATTATGATGACTAGTTTACAGCCATTTTGCGACTGTGGTGTAAAAGGCAATTTTTTGTTAATTTTTGGTCGCTAAATGCGAAAATTATAAGAACTTCCAACACTTAAGATTTTTGAGTTACGATTTTTTAACAAAACTTAACAAGTATTTTAATCACATTACTTTAAAAAGTAATGTTTGTTGGAATAAAAAAAAAGAAAAATATTTATTAGATATTTAGAAATGTACGATGATAGGGCAGAACCCGATAATGTATCAGGAAAGCACGATTCTTATTACTTCCCTCTTTTTTTAGATCTTTACGTTTACGGGTCCCTAGATGACGAAAAACATGTTTTCTCGATTCTGTCGGTCTCTCTGTTTGTCTGTCTGTCGGTCTGCCTGTTCGCGGCATAGCTAAAAAACTACTTAAATACAAAATTTAAATTTTGGCCAACAATTAAGGGTCACATGGGGATGACCTGGTAACATTTTGGTAAAAATCCAATGTGACAAAATAAAATGGCGGCCTAGTGAAGTGTTAGAAATGTTATTACTAAGAAAGTGCTGATCCAATTTATCTCAAATTTTGCACGAAAGTTAAGTATTATGTAGAAATCAACAATTTTGTTACGAATTCGAGATGGCGGAACAAAATGGCGGCTGAATAAAATATTTAAAAGTTCAGCCTGATAAAAACTGCTTAATGGTTTGATTTCAAATTGTGTACCAAAACTAATTGTGGTATAAGGATCAACCAGTAAGCAGTTAGTAGTAGTTAGGGGGAGGTCTAGAGACCCGACTGGTAGGCCCATAAGGCCCTTTCAGTCTACCCCAGCTCCTCCCTCAACCACCACCCGCCACCAGGTGTACATCCTTGAATCTGCCTGTCCTTACTATGTAAGTCTGTATATCCTTCTATGCAAGATCCTTAACTTCGCCCCTATAATAATAATAATAATTATAATAACTTTATTCAAGATAGGACGAACCTAATACAAAAGTTAGCTTTTGGTTTACAATTTTGGTTATTCTTAAATTAATCCTAAAATATAGCTAAACATTAGTCAGTTTTCATATATTTTGATAAATTGCGCTTAAAAATAATAATGCTATTGCTTCCCTTTATATCTAATGGTAATTTGTTAAATTCGGAGATACCCCGCACAAACAGTGATGCCATCGAAACCGATAAATTAGTTCTAGCTACTCGATAGTCATTATTTCTTCGTGTATTATGGTTCTGAATCTCATTATTAAATGTTAAAAATTGATTATGCAAGACCGTAGTGCCGTAAATATCTCGTCGCAGTCTCGCTCGCGCTTCTCATCTGCACAGGAAGTGAAGCGGAGTTTCCTCCTCTTCCTGACACTCCGTGCAGATAGAATCTTCCTCAATGCCTAACCTAAACTCCTCAATCGATAGTGCCCCGTTACTATTCCTACGATGGAATTTAGAGCTTTCCTGTTTCGGGCTAGTAACCACTCTGTTCGGGCCTTATCGGGCTTCACAATGAAGTCTTTAGCTTGCCTCATGACCCCGGACTGGCCCCATTCACGTTGAAGTTCATGTTGTGCCCATTCGTCGAGTGCTGTCCTTATCTGCTGCCTAGTGATGCCTAAAGCTGGTTCTGGTTCTACATACGGGCTGGTGACGCCCAGTCTAGCAAACTCATCTGCCCTCTCGTTGTCCTCAATCCCACAGTGTCCTGGCACCCAAACCAATTTCACTCTTTTACGTCGCGCCAACTGCTCTAGCCTGTCACCGCATTCCTGAACCAAAACTGATCCCGCTGTGGGTGAGTTGAGCGTCTTAAGTTCTGCTTGACTGTCTGAGCATATGATAATCTCTCCCTCTGCCCCCTATATGACTTCCTTCATCATTATTGCCATTAGAATGGCATATACCTCAGCCTCAAACACCGTTGAAAACTTCCCCAAAGGGAAGCTGAACCCGGTTTCTGTAGCCTCAATATAAACTCCACCAGAGGATTGCAACTGTGTCATACGTGAACCATCCGTATAGCAAACAATTGCCTCTCTGGAGAACTCCAGCCTGTTTCTCTCCCAGTCCTCTCTTTCGGGGATTGAGACACTATAACCCTTATGCCATCTTAGTCTGCCTGAGGGTCGTGCTCGATCAACTAGTAAAATAGTGGTACTAATTCAAGATGGCCGAATAAAATGGCGCCCAAATAAAATGTTTGTAATGGTGAAAAAATCACCCTCTCAGGTTTTACACATCTTTACGTTTTAGCGTCCCTAGATGCCAAAAAATATGTTTTATCAATTCCGTCGTCCGTCTGTGGATCTGTCTGTCAGTTTGCTGCATAGTTCAAAGACTAGTTACCTGATTGACTTCAAATTTTAGTCAAAAATTAAGGGTCATATGGGGATGACCTGGTAACATTTTGGTAAAAATCCATTACGGCGAATCAAAATGGCGGCCTAGTGAAATTAAAAAAAAACATTATTATTAAAAAACTACGCATCCAATCCCTCTCAGATTTTGCAAAAACATCAAGTATTATGTGGGAATCGACTGGTAACTTTTTGGTACAAGATGGCGGCTTAATAAAATATTTAGAGAAAAAACTGCTTAATGGTTTATTTTCAAATTGTGTGCCATTATTAATTATAGTACAGGGATCAACTAATAAAATAGTGGTACTAATTCAAGATAGCGGAACAAAAAGGCGGCCAAATAAAATGTTTGTAATCGTGAAACAAATCACCATATCAGGTTTTACATTAATTTACGTTGTAGCGCCCCTAAATGCCAAAAAATATGATTTATCAGTTATGTCGGCCCGAGTGTCGGTTTGTCTGTCAGTTCGTGTCATGGCTTAAAAACTTACCCGATTGATTTCAAATTTTGAGCCATATGGGGATGATCTTATAATATTTTGATAAAAATCCAGTATGGTAAAACAAAATGGAGGCCTAGTGAAATGTTTAAACAATTATTATGAAAAAACTACTTATTCAATTTACTTCAAATTTTGCACAAACATCAAGTATTACGTTGGAATAAACTGGTAAAAGATGATGAAGATGCCAAAAAACATTTTATCAATTCCGTCGGTCCGTTTGTCGGTCTGTCTAGCAATTCGCGACATAGCTTAAATACTACTTACCTATATGTCATATGGGGATGACCTGGTAGCGTTTTGATAAAAATCCAATAAGGCGGAACAATGTGAAACAAAATTGTTAGAGTGGTGTATTATTTGGGGTTAAGATCCAGTAAAAAAAACAAGTCTTTTTTAAAATTGTCAATTTCGCAATTTAACGTTTGCATATATAGATCCTATATCCTGCCTGAAAACCACATTATCAGTCTTTTCCTGCTCCGTTGGTCCGCATATATTTTCCAGATATTAAGTTTCTAACAGTGGCGGCTCGTGGTGAATTATATTGAGAGGTCAATAACAAATTTAAAAATAGGAATACTTAAAATAAAAATAAATATCTTATCTTTAAATTGAGCTTTAAATTCTCTTGAAGTTCAGGTCTATTCTTCGTTCTTTAGAATTGGAAAAATGCTGAATGACACGTTCGTTAAAATTGCAATCACATTCCTTTTATAAACGATTTCCTGATACTTAACATTGCTAAAGCGCATAGTCTATCTTGGCCCAACTCGTCAACAAAATTTATAAGCCCTCGAATGCCCCACAAATTTTTACACAATCTATAATTTTGTTTAAAATATAACGATTTTTGAATACATTTTCATTAAAATCTCTAAGGGTTTTTCTATAAGCTGTGTCTAGCTGAGTGCGAATCTCAACACTTCCGACCGTAGCATAGTTCACCGAACATTTCATGTGATCGGCAGAAAACGCATGTTTTTTTTACTTTTTCTTTTAAGTGTTTTAAGTCTTTAACACCGGTTTTGCACCATAATGAGTCCGACGAGTCCTTAGAAAACAACAAATAAACATAACAGTAGTAAAATGAGTTAGAGACTTTACAACCACATATCCAGTTAGCTAAATCGTACATACTTTTACGAAAGTTTCGATGAACCTCTTTATTTTTATCTTTACTTTACCTTGAATTCGGTTATTTTCTCAAAATTAAGTTCGTTAGCACTCTTTAGTTGTTTAATTTTTTGCACTACCGACATTTTATTTCATCTACATTCACAACTCAAACATAGACCACCTTGAAATTGGTTATTTTTGCAAAATTAAGCTCGTAAGCACTTTTTAGTTGTTTATTTTTTTGCACTAGTCACTACCAACATTTTATTTCCTGTATATTTCCAACTCACACATGGATCATAAAAATAAAAAAATATATATTACAAAAAACAGTATATAAATCAATATTCAAAGATTAAAAACGTCCGAAACAATATCGAGTTAGAATATCGACCGCGCGACCTCTGAACAATTGAACCGCATGCCGACGTGATGCCGCGAACGATCGATCGAATTATAAGAAGAGGAAGAGATCAGCTGATGACCGAAATCGCGATTTCATATTCCATTTGCTATCACGTTCGGCTGCCGCTCGGTAGCTGTGAAATCTTCGGGTACTTTCGTCAAGCTTTAAGGTAATCAGGGCAATTCAGACTGCCCAGCTTAGCTTAGTATAGCGTATTTCATTATGCCTAAGAAACGCTACGAGACCATTCCAACCGCCGCGCGTGGCTAATAGTGTAGCGTATTTAACTTTTCCCAAGGTTCGCGTTTTATTACAACTATTAGGAGGAACTATCAAACGAATAATTAATTTTCTGAAATATTTTTGGGGGTCATTGACCAAATGACCCTATGGAAGAGCCGCCACTGGTTTCTAAATGGTTTTTGTTAACGATTCTCTTCTGTTATGTTAGAGTGGTATATTATTTGGGGTTAGGATATAGTAAAAAAAAACAAGATATTTTTTTTAACAGTCTTCCTGTTCGTCTCGTCGAAGTCAGACCTCTGTGTTATTAACATAAATGGTTCCACGTGTTCGGTTTTGCTGGTTTATTTCAGGGGGAAGCGAGAGACTCAAACGCTCAGAGTGGAAACTAACGATCCCGCTAGAAAGGGAGCAGATGACACGTTCACACGTGTGAGTCCTAGTTGTTCCTGCATTCCATCCCGTTCGTCTGCCGCAATTCTACATAGAATATTAGCGTAATGGCCGGTATGTGGCGGGAGTGGGAGGGGTAAGGGGATAGCTTGAAAGAAAGGGTCATCTCATGATATCAGCAGCACTCTCAAGGGGCATCTAGTGGAAGCCAAGATGCATTTCAGAAATTAAAAAGGGAAAAATCAAGAAGTATTTTAAAGATTCAGGGTGTCCGGGAGTTTAAAACTGGCCATCCGGACATTCTACCGATAACGTCTCCAAACTGGAATAAGGTGTAAATCATCTGGGGGGTTGCCCCAGCTCTGACGAAGCCCCGGGCGGAGGGCAATCTGGTGACTGCCTTGTAGCAAAGCCAATATGTCCTGTTATGTAACAGAATAAACAGGAAAGGAAGAAAAGGACATCTTTTAAATTGTTGACGTTTCGCAACTTTATTGTTGCATCCTCAGGACACATATATAGATTCTGTATCCTGCATGAAACCCATATTATCAGTTTTTTCCTACTCCGTTGGTTCAAAGATATTTCTCAGATATTAAGTTTCTAAATAGTTTTCGTTAACAGTTAGAGCGGTGCATTATTTGGGGTTAGGAAATATCTGCGGACCAACGGAGTACGTGAAGACTGACAATATGTGTTTCATGTAGGATATAAAATATATGTATCCTGAGGATGCAACAATAAAGTTGCGAAACGTCAAACATTTTAAAAAGGGTTTTTGTTTTTTAATTGATCCTAACCCCAAATAATACACTACTCTAACATAACAATAAGAGTATCGTTAACGAAAACCATTTAGAAACTTAATATCTGGGAAATATCCGCGGATCAACGGAGTAGGTAAAGACTGATAATATGGGTTTCAATTTAAAATGGCGAAACAAAATGGTTGCTAATAAAAATTTTAAAATATTTGATTCAATTGACTTTAAATTTTGCAGAAAAATTAAATGTGAAAATGGGATAAACTGGTATGAATTCAACATGAGGCAGTAAAATGGTGGTATGTGTCAATGAAAAAACTACTTATTTTAAATTATGTCCAAAAGTCCGATCCAAGAATCCAATATGATGGAACAAAAAGGCGCGCAATAGTGCCCAAGTGCGAGAAAGTCCAATATCTCTGTTGTTATGGGAAATAGAAAAAACTTTTTCATACGAAAGTCGTAAGGCTTATCGAGGTGTGTAATGCTTAAAATATTTTCTTGTATTCAGGGTGTTCTATAAAGGCGTAACAACAAAAAGTGTATTTTTTAAATAGAAACCGATATCTTTAAGAGCAGAACTGAAATCAGCGTAGAGTATACTATTTTAATTTGACGACCATTGCGGTGTTGTCAAGCTTTTCAAATTTCTTTAGAAAATTCAGACAAAACAAAATTTCGTTAGAAAAAATTACCTGTTTAAACTTGGTAATAATATTCTATGGTCCTTACATCATGGATCATGCAATAATTGTGTGACAGAAATTTGGCCACAATTTATACTGGGAGTTTTTTACGACGGTCTCAACATAGTAACTTGTTTTGTAATAAAACTCCATTTTTTTTTAACGCCTTGTATATTAATACGCCATCTTGTAGGGCATATCATGCTCTTCAAATTTGCCATTACGACCATTGTCCTAAAATGAGTAGTTTTGGCAATATGTTAGTTTTTCTGGAAAATGACTAGATAATATCGGTAATCTTTGATTGTTATTCGTATAGAATCTTAGATTAGATAGATTTGGACAAAAGTATACTCGCTACTTATCAAAAATACGTTTATTAACACATTTATCGTTTCGGTTTATAATTATTGCTATTATTATTACTATTTTAACTTTATAAACTATATACAGTTTTTACAAAATGAGTTACCGACCTTGTTAAACAATTTACCGGCTAATAGTAGAAATAGCATGTGGTATTTACACGTTGAATCTCCAGTCCACCACAATGACGCTATTCATGACCATTTAAAACGTGAATTTTCTGACAGATGGTTTGGAAGAGGAAGTTTACATGGATGGCCATCTCGCTCTCCAGATATAACAAAAATGGACTTCTTTTTATGGGGATTTGTGAAAGAAGAAGTACATAAAATGACACCAACGACGAAAGAAGATATGAAGAACCGTATTACCAAAGTTTTTGGAAATATCAGAAAAATTACCTGAACTGAAGTTAGTAGATCATTTGAAGAACGGATACGGTAGTGCCTGGATGCTAATGGTAACCACTTTGAAGATTTGTTTAAACCTTATGCGTTTTGTTGTTTTAATTACTTAATTTTTTACTTTTATTCCTTCCCTTAAATTAATAGTGGACATTGTCTAACACCTGCTTTAAATATAAAATTTGTTTTGTTATATTCGCTTTTTTCATATTGCCTTGACGACGTTCTGACAAATTCTTTCCACGTAATATAGTTTATAAAGTTAAAATAGTAATAATAATAACAATAGTTATAAACCTAAACAATAAATGTGTTAATAAACGTATTTCTGATGAGTAGCGATACTTTTTACAAATCATGACTCTATACGAATAAAAATCAAAGATTACCGATATGATCTAGGCATTTTCCAGAAAAGCTAATATATTGCTAAAACGATTTATTTTAGGACAATGTTCGTAATTGAAAATTTGAAGGGCATAATATGTCCTACAAGATGACCTTTTAATATACATGGCGTTTCATTTAAAAAAATGGAGTTTTATTACAAAACAAGTTACTATGTTGGGACCGTCGTAAAAAACACCCCGTACAAGTTATGGCCAAATTTATATTACGCGATTATTGGGAAGTTTAAACAGGTAATTTTTTGTAATGAAATTTTGACGACCATGTTTTTCTGACTATTCTAAAGAAATTTGAATAGCTTGGCAACGCCGCAACATTGGTCAAATTAAAATAGTACACTATACGCAGTATTTTACGCTGATTTCAGTTCTGATCTTAAAGATATCGGTTTCTGCTAAAAAAATACATTTTTTGTTGTCACGCTTTTATAGAACATCCTGTATACAAGAAAATATTTTAATCATGTACACCTCGACAAGCCTTACAACTTTCGCCTGAAAAAGTTTTTCCTATTTTCCATAACAACAGACATATAATAATAATAATAATAATAATAATAACATTTATTTGCCATATATCATTACAAAAATCTTAGTTATAATAGTATAATATATCTTTACAACAATCTTCGTTGAAATAATCTAGAAATAATATATTTTAATGTAGTAATAATATATTTTATTAACACCAGAGATAAGGCAAAAAGGAGGCTGAAAACAATTTGAATAAGATTCTAGTTCAGCCTCCGAGGAAAGACGAAAACATAAACTACAACAACTACATGCCTGCAAAAACATGTGTACATGAGTAGGTAAAAATAAATGTTTCAATCATATTAAGATCGCTGGGCGCTCGATTCCAAATTTAAAAGGATTTTCCTATATTGAAATTTATAAGCTGAAACTGATAAGAGCTTAAGAAAGTCGGGTATTCCATTATAAATCGCATAAATATTATATGAAAATGATCTCTGATAAAATGTAGCCCGGTGTGGTGGAGGAGAAATATAGCCGCGGTATCTTAAATTAAGTGTGTGAACATCGGTTCGATAGCAAATTTTACTTGTTAGATACGGTGGACGATCAAAAGTTATAATAGTATGAAATAAAGTAGCCGCATGTAACTTTCTTCAGTTTTATAAAGATAACCATTTTGTTTCTTGTAACTTGTACTCTCTCTTACGAATGCCATAAATAAATCTCAGACAAGCCTTTTGAACACGCTGAATCCTATTCTTATCAATGCTATCGAGACAAGGTCCATATACGACATCAGCAAAATTAAAATGGCTGAGCACCAGAGTCAGTTAGTTGTATTTTTTGAGATTTTGTTAAAATATGTCTATGAGGAAATAATTTCTTTAGGTTTGCATATGCAGTTTTTATGCATTTATTTACATGTGGTTTAAATCTTAGCTCTGTGTCAAAATGCAAACCCAAGTTTCGAAAGGAGCTAAAATTTGAAATTTCGTCTGAACCTATTTTTATTTTAAAATTATTTTTTAAATTATCTCGGTGTTTACCAAATATTAGAAAAGTTGATTTTGATGCATTAATTTGAAGGTTATGTTTATTAGAAAAATTTATAAGGCGACACAGATCATCATTAATTTTATCTTAAATTATGTTTACCTCATTCGAAAAAAAGGAGATGTACAATTGGGTGTCATCAGCGTAAAGGTGAACTTTGCTAAAATTTAAACATGATGTTATATTGCATGTATAAATACAAAATAGCAATGATCCAAGAATTGAATCTTGCGGCACTGATAGGCCCTGATCCTTTTCTACATATTGAAGTCTATTAGTTAAATAGCTGCGCATAAGTGAAACGGCATCCCCGGAAAATCCAATGTAGTGCATAATTAACATAAGTAAATCGTGGTTTATTCGATCGAATGCCTTACTATAATCTAGTAATATTAGGGCAGTTGTCTTACCCCTATCAACAGCTTCTATAATATCATCAGTTATATGTAAAAGTGCAGTTGTGCAACTATATCCCGGTCTAAATCCCGATTGACATGTGGGCAAAATATTATTAAGTTTTAAATGCGCTCTTATTTGGTTATTTAATATTTTTTCTATCACTTTAGATAGAACACGTAAGATGCTTATTGGTCTTAGATCGTTAATCCGGAAAGGTGTTTTCCAGTATGCCTGAATTAATAATGTTTGTAATAAAAGGGAAAATTCTATCCATATAAAGCAAGATCATATCAAAATTTATTTGATCCGCCCCTATAGCGAGCGACTTTATTTCCAGCAGACTGTACAAAGGAGACACAAATTGACTTTTTGAATTATTGCTGTTAAAATTTAAAAGCTCGGGATCTGCCGGGTGATCAGAAGAACATTTAAGAAAAAATTTATTAATTTCGTTTGGATTATTCAGATTTGCCGGTAATATATTAACTGACTTCTTATGATAAATATTAAGGCTATTTAGTTTTTTCCAGAATAACTTTGAATTATTTTGGCTGTTATTTATAGTATATTGAGGGTATTTTTTCCCCTGACGGATCGCAACATTCGTCTGATTTTTTATTTGCTTATAAAAATCCCAATTTTCATCATTTTTTTGTATTTTTATATTTTTTATAAGCTGCGTTTTTTAAACCAAATCATCTTTCTGATGCTATATGTTAACCATGGTGGTTTCTTATTTTTTTGTTTCATTTGTATTAAAGGCGATAATACATCAAAAATATTGACTAAAAAATTGTTAAGGGCAGCGACTTTTTTATTTACAGTTACAAAATAAACAATATTTTCAAATGGAGTCACTACGTTTATATTTCTAAAACTGATAGTATTATCATATTTTTTAATTCTATGAGGAATATTGCAGCACGTCAAACAATGATCTGAAATGCCGGAATCTATCACACTAACTTCAAAATTTTCCTCATCACTAGGTATTAATATTACATCCAGTAGTGAGAGGGTAGACTTTGACACCCGCGTAGGATGTTTAATTATTTGCTGTAGATTTAAGAACTTAATATAATCATAAAATAAATGAACGTTTTGTCGGTGAAATCTAAAAGATTAATATTAATATTTCCACCACATATTATTTCAAAAGGTTGAAAGTCGGCTAGACGTTTTTCAAATATATTTAAAAAATCCGAAACTTTACCTTTAGGAGGCCGATAAAATGCGCCGACAGCATATTTTTTATTTTCGAAAGACAGTTCAAACCAAGTTTCCTCCAGTATGTCTTGTGAAGATGAAAAGTATACTGAAAAGTCGAATTTATTCTTTATATATAAGGCTACACCCCCACCCCTCGTATATTGGACTTTCTCGCACTAAAAACCACCCAGTATACAGGGTGATTCACGTTGAGTGTCCTATTAAAAGTTCTGGAGAACTATAAAAGGGATTTTTTTCAAATTCGGCATACGGACATAATAGGTAATAATCTATATTTTAAAAATATTTTCGCAAGTGCAGCGTTGCCACATCTCTCCGAAACCAATAGCAACATTGAAATTTCAAATAGAACATCCTATATTTTATTGCAGTTTCTGATTCTACGCACGATTTTAAGTAACTTTTGTTAACATCTTCCTATACTTATCTCCTACCATTTTCTCTAAAAAAATTAATTTATGATTTTTTTTTAGAAAATCACCACGTTAATAAAATTCCATATTTTCCTGCGTAAGTGAGATAATTACTAGATTTTTTTTTCTAGGTTAGAGAATGCATATATTTAAAATAACTATATGTTAGAATAGCGATATATCATACAGGGTGTCGTATAAAAAGGGCATTTTTATCGAAATTTAGTAATGGTGAAAACTCATTTATTTTAAATACAACACCCTGTATTTTATGGTATCTTCGAATAAACTAATACCTTACCTACAATATTTCCATATATATTCCTATACCCATCTCCCACCATTTTTTAGATATGAGCCAACTTTGAATATTTTCCTGTTTTCAAAGACTACCATAACAAAACCACCCGCTTAACGAATAACTTAGCTTGGTAGGCCTTGGAAGGTTTTGTTTACTTCTTCCTGACATCTTTTTGACATTAACAGATAGTTTTCAATTGATGCTCCGTAAAAATGGAAAACGCAATTGAATATTCCAATATTGATATTTTAAATTTATTTTACATTCATGGAGAGTGTAACAAAGTTATTTCAAGAACCTGCAGAAAATTTAACGAGATGTATCTTCATTTACCTCATATGCACAGGAAAAATTTTAGAAGGTACTAAATGCAATAATAGTTTTTATTTCCTTAAAAATCAATTTATGTTGCTGAAACAACAGGAGGTTGTCAGTATTAACGTGTATAACATAATATTTTGATGATGGTCCTTGGACTCTGATTATACACATTAATACTGACATCCTCTCTTTTGGTACAATTCTTTCGTACGTGTACACAACATTTTAGGCTTTCTATTTATTTTGCCTTCATATTTCAGATATGAAGCAAATTTTAAAAATCACGGCAAAATTATAAAACATAGATCATACACAAAACTATAAACTGATAATGAAGGCAATGAAATAAATGTACTTGGATATTTTAACGTTTATCCTCAAGCATCAATTAGAAGTGCTGAAATAGATCTAGGACTTTCATATTCAACAATTCAACGTATTCTAAGCAAACATAACATTCAACCATTCAAATTTATCACCCAGCAAGGCCTTTTACCAGAAGATTTTCAGAGACGTACTGAATTTTGTGAAATAGTTCTAACTAAAATTGAGGAAGACCCACTATTTTTGAAAAAAATTATCTGGACTGACGAGCCGAAATTTACGAGGGAAGGAATATGTAATAGACGAAATAGTAATTTTTGTTTAATGTTTTTTGCTTACTGATGGACAATAAATAAATTTGCTTATTGTATCTACGATGAAAATTTAACTTCGAATAAATATCTGGATATTTTAAGAACTACAGTTAATGAGTTTTTGGATGAGTTACCACTACAATTATTGATTTCTTGCTGGTATCAATTGGATGGGGCTCCTGCACATTGCAGCAATGAAGCGAGTCAAGAATTATATGGAATGTTCGAAGATAGGTGGTTCAGACGTTTGGGACCATGGGATTGGCCACCTCAGTCTCCGGACCTAACTCCCCTAGATTCTTACCTTTGGGGAACCATCAAAGAGCGAGTTTATGTAACTTTGAAAAGTATTCAAAGTTGGCTCGTATCTAAAAAATGGTGGGAGATGGGTATAGTAACATATATGGAAATATTGTAGGTAAGGTATTGGTTTATTCGAAGATACCATAAAATACAGGGTGTTGTATTTAAAATAAATGAGTTTTCACCATTACTAAATTTCGATAAAAATGCCCTTTTTATACGACACCCTGTATGATATATCGCAATTCTAACATATAGTTATTTTAAATATATGCACTCTCTAATCCAGAAAAAAAAATCTAGTAATTATCTCGCTTACGCAGGTAAATATGGAATTTTATTAACGTGGTGATTTTCTAAAAAAAAATCATAAATTAATTTTTTTAGAGAAAATGGTAGGAGATAAGTATAGGAAGATGTTAACAAAAGTTACTTAAAATCGTGCGTAGAATCAGAAACTGCAATAAAATATAGAGTGTTCTATTTGAAATTTCAATGTTACTATTGGTTTCGGAGAGATGTGGCAACGCTGCACTTGCGAAAATATTTTTAAAATATAGATTATTACCTATTATGTCCGTATGCCGAATTTGAAAAAAATCCCTTTTATAGTTCTCCAGAACTTTTAATAGGACACTCAACGTGAATCACCCTGTATACTGTGACTATGTACTGAACTAAATTGGGTTACACTTCACCATTTTTAACAAAAGGAAAAAAATATAAAGAGGGAAGTTCCGGGTAAGGGAAATTTACCGTTTTTTTTTGACATCATTTTTGACATCATCTACATAATTCCTCACGAGCCGCCACTGATTTAATGCCTAGGAAACATTTTCGTAAAATAGCAAAATTCGATAAGTAGACTTTCGTCATTGCGTTCACAGTAATTAAAAAATCCTCGTCTAAAGCCAACTGCACTGATTAAACCACCAATCGTTATAGTTATCTCTATGAATTATTAGAGGTAAGCAATTATAGGATGACAAGAAATCGAAACAAAACTACCAGGCTTTATTTATTCCATAAATAACAGAATTTAATTGACAAAAAGTCAACTAGTTCTCGGGAACGGGATTTCAAGGCTGATCTTAATCCTTTCGATAAAGTTTTTTCACTTGATAATTTCCTCTGAATTATTTTGATAAACTATGGGCGTGGTCGATATACCAATTGATTTCACGTTTTATGATTATGGTACTACAAATTTGCATTTTTACCAGGCTTTTATTAACATTACTCTCTTTGTATGTCTGTCTGGTTCAAATATTGTAATGGTTTTTTTTACTTACATCCACATCATCATTCAATTTGGTATGCGTTTACATTTCACCTGACAATACACTTTGTTTAAATAAAAAATTCAACATGGCGTCATCAGGGTAGGAAAATTTTATCATTTGTCTAGTTTCGACTGAAAATCAGTATCTAAAGATATTTAAGAGTGTACCGGGTGACTTCGTATAAACTGGCACCCCCCGTAACTTCTTTATTTTTTGTCATACAAAAAAAATAAAAATACTGACATACAGAGGATTTTTTTTACGTTATAAATCTGCATTGTAATTCCCAGTTCACTTTTCATATATACGAGGAACGACAAAAAGTACAATTTTCTTTAATGGAATGCCATGTAAATTATTGCCTAAATTGAAATTTTTTTTCTGATTCCAAATATATAATACAAGTTGACATTTGCTTTAGCTGTTTTCGAGTTATTTAAGTTTAAAAATCAATTTTCATTATAGACTGTAAAATTACTGGCTATAAAATAACAGCTTTTTGAGCAGTTGGCTATGGAAATAAACAATATTAACAAATGTGTCTGAAATGACTTTGACATTTAAATCACTTTTAATAGAACTAAATCAATTCTTTTTGATATATTTTTTTTAAATGGTTTATTTTGTGGCAGGAAAACGAAAAATTGTTTGTTTGTATGCTGAAAATAATTATAATGCTTCTGCAGCGTGCTTACATGGCAAATCATCCCGATGGTCCGATTCCCTCAAGATCGACAATCCAGAATATTTTCACCAAATTTAGAACAACCTCAGATTTGCAAAGAAAGAATAGGGAACTAAACAATAATACGGAAAATCACGATTTAAATATTGCTTTGCATCATGTAGAAAATCCGAATGAGTCACTGCGAACTACTTCCAAGGAAATGCGGGCCCGTTACGGAGTCAAAAGAACTTCACGTGAATATATTAGGAAGGTTTTAAAGAAATATGGATTTAGGCCCTATAAATATAATACTGTTCAAAATTTAACTCAACGGCATAAGAATCAACGACTCAATTTCTGCAACTTTATGTTAAATAGAATAAATAACGAAAGAAACTTTTTTAAAAATATATTATGGAGCGATGAGTCAAGCTTTTCAACTAGTGGATTACCAAATCGACAAAATTTTCGTCACTGGGCACAAGAAAATTGGGAAATTCAATTTCAAGATAGGAGAACAGTTAATGTGTGGTGCAGCCTGCTGAACAATAAGGTAGTAGGGCCCTATTTTTTCGAAGGACCATTAACTGGACCAATATATCAAGAATCTCTGGAAACTCATCTACAGGAAATGCTAGAAAACTTACCGTTAAGGCAGTATATGAACATAATTTTTCAACATGACGGTTCCCCACCACATGTGGTACGTGTGAAGACTTTTTTGGATGAGAATTACAACGAGTGGATTGGAAGAAATGGAATTATATCGTGGCCTTCAAATAGTCCAGATCTAACTCCCATGGATAATTTTTTGTGGGGGGTATATTAAAAACAAAATATAAAAACGTGATCTGGAGAACGTTGAAGATATAAAATATTTTATAACACAGGAAATAAGACATTTAAATGAAAGAAATGGTCATTTTATGGAGAACGCAGTTGAGCACTTGCGTTTATCACGAATGTGTAGATAATCAGGGGGGAAATATTCATTCTGATTAATTTGTTAATGTGTATTTTGCAGTAAAATATATTGTTAATAAATTGTTGTTTATATTCAGTTTTTACTTCGTTGTTTTATTTTAATGCCTAGGTATGCAGTAATTTGACATTTGACAGAACATTTGTTTATATTGTTTATTTTCATAGCCAACTGCTCAAAAAGCTGATATTTTATAGCTAGTAATTTTACAGAATATAATGAAAATTGATTTTTAAACTTAAATAACTCGAAAACGGCTAAACCAAATGTCAACTTGTTTTATATATTTGGAATCAGAAAAAAAAGATCTTTCGTTTTAGGCAAAAATTTACAAGGCATTAAAAAAGATTGTATTTTTTGTCGTTCCTCGTATATATGAAAAGTTACTGGGAATTACAATGCAGATTTATAACGTAAAAAAAATCCTCTGTATGTCAGTATTTTTATTTTTTTTGTACGACAAAAAATAAAAAAGTTACGGGGGTGCTAGTTTATACGAAGTCACCCGCTACATGGGGTACCATTCTGGGTACTTTTGCGGGGTATCTCCATTATTTTTATAGATAGAAAATTGCGGTTTTCGCGACAGTATGCTACTTTTTCGTAAAACTAAAAATGCCGTTAACAAAATTATCATAATCCTTTTAGATTTTAAGATACAAGGCTAAATTGAAAATGTTGAATTTTCATGCACCCCTCGTATCTCAACTACCAGATTATCAAAAAAAGTGAAAAATGTTTTTCTTATATAACTTTTCCCGTAAAACTGAATTTCGTCTTCGGAAGTAGTATACAGGGTCAGGTCAAAAACTCTTTTTTTTAAATGGAACAAATTGTATATTAAAGACTATAAAATATGTCTTTTTTTCAAATTTTCAAAAAAATATAATAATATGCACTTTTTCTCAGAAACACGTAAATAAATGACAATTTTCTGAAATTAAATGCATATTTTAATAGTAGCTCATGAATAACCATAATAAACAATTGAAAGTTACACATTGCTAACGAAGAATTCGATACCTTGCATATAGGTATCTCCTTATATAAAAATATCTATAGAATTTTTTAATAACAGTAAGTTTGTAACAACAATTTTATAGCATAAAGTAATAATATAACAAACACAAAAAAATAACATTATTAAAAAAGAGAAAAACCAAATATTTAAAGGTGGTGTTTAAATTGACGACCATTTTCTCTAATGCAAAATTGGCACATTTTTGTAATTCTTTGAATAGCGTTAAAAAGAACCATTGGTCTCATTCGCAGATTTCGAAAGGCTAAATGAATTGCCTCTCGAAGTTCTGCTATTCCGTCATATTGTGTTTTATATACTTCAGATCTGGAGATCGTGGAGGCCATCTAACAGGCCCGTTGGTACCTATCCATCTTTGAGGAAGGTTATTATCAAGAAATTCCCTTAAGAGTCTAGAGTTGTGACTTGAGGCACCATCTTGCTGTAGGTAAAAAGAATTATATTGGACTAATGGAATATTTTCGAGCAGTTCTAGAATAACTTCTTCAAGGATTTCTAGGTATCTACGTGCTGTAAGACCTCTTTCAAAAATCCTGTAAACTATATGTCTGCCCAAAATAAAACATGACACTTCAACTCCAAAACGTCCTTGTTGTGCCCTTTCAAACATTAAATTCTGATTTTCACTATGGCAGTTCCTGGTATTGTGACATTAGGGGTTCGCGAGACCGAGACCGAGACTGAATCAGTCTCGGTCTTGGAAAATGTTTACGGTCTCGGTATCGGTCTCGATGCTTCGAGACCGAGATCGAGACCTACTTAGTCTCGGTATCGGTCTCGGAAGTCTCGGTGGTCTCGAAAACAAAATTTTAAAAATAATAATTGTTCGCTGAGATGTTATTTAGACAAAAGTACATGGAAGCCTACGTTCGAAACCCAGAGTTTAATGTAAAAAAACCCAACGTTTGAACATTTCAGTAAAGTACAAAAAATGTAGGTATATTTATATAAAAAATTATTGATATAATATATATATAATGATGTTGCCAACAGATGGAATCAGTAAATGAAGATATACGGACAGTAGTAGGTGTATCAAAATAAATATCACATATCCCTTGTTCTTTGGGCATCAATAGAAAGGCCACAGATCACTAGAGTTACTTAAACAACCATCCACAGAACAATAATTATTTGACATTTGAAAAGATATACAAATGGAATAAAATATTTAAACACAAAATAAGGACACACCGTATAATGCTGCCGAACTCATGCAAGCAACGTGTTGCGCATTCTAGGGACAGACGTTATAATTCAATAGGTAGAAAACGATCAATGGCCAAGTAAAGCATCCTTAGGTATTTTGTAAACTTTGCTATTTTGAACCAAACTTTTATTACTTTGATGCGTATTTACTTTCTTAACCAGGACCGTTTTTACGGTTCTGCACGTTGTGCTTGCACAAAGGCGGCTATGGTTCATAATACTACTTGTGAATCAACTATTTTTGTTCTGTGTGGAGTAGATTTTAAAGTAAATTTATTTATTAAACAAATATCTACTTGTTCAATTTTTTGCCTGAAAGATCAATCTATAGCCTTTTTTGAGGAAATGTACAGGGATAAATATTATATTGTGTCTGCTGAATCACCAATAATATCAAGTTTCTCAAGCGATGATAACTATGATATCGATTATACATCACTATTAAAGAAATAATAGAATATTTGCAATTAAAGCGCGCTCCAAAGGGTACAGATATTTTAGAATGGTGGAAAGCACACGATAAACAATTTCCAAATTTAGCGAAAATGGCAAAAGATCTTTTGTCTATACAGGCGACCTCTGTTCAAAGCTAAGAAGCATGTTAAATGAAACTTCAAACAAATGTTTATTATGTATTCATTCATGGTATAAAAGTAACTTGGAAAATGAAATTATAAAATATTAGTTTAAATTTTTTGTAATATTTTTATGTTTATTATATAGGTTGAAATAAAATCTAAAAACATGCTTATAATGTATGTTTAGAAATTTAAATTTTTACTTTGTTATTAGAACAGTTCGTTATTTGTTAAGCGTAATAGTTGAATTAGCTTTATTGATCATCTATTTAAAATTCATAGTCAAATTCTACTTTGTGTTTTGTTTGTTGAAAATCTTGTCCGTATGTATATGTATTAGTTTTATTATACACATATAGTTAAAAATTTTATGTCGTCCAATATTTTCAAATACAAACAAAATGAATATAAAAATATTGTTCTATAAAACCCGTACCTTCTTTAATTAGCAAGCCATCGAAGCGATTAAAGAAGAAAATGTTAAGAAAAATTTTCACTGAATTTTTTGTTTATTTTAAGTCGGAAAATTTTTAAACAAAAATCACCACAATTACTTCATCTGTTGGAGACTTTACCGTATCTATACTATATAAGAATATGATATTGCGATGTTTTTAGTTGTTACAGTCTATTAGTTATTAATTATTGACCCAAAAAACTAAAAATTTTTGGATTTTAGTTACTTTCAATAATTAAACATACAAACCGATTATAAATTTATAAAGATATAGTTGTGATAAAGTGTCTCTCTTTGTGATGTGAAGTGGAATTTCGCTACTAGAATTTGTAAATTTGGGAAATTCTCTTTTTATGGTTATTTGTATCGTTTTTTAAATGACTATTTCACTAGTATCATTGTTATAAGAACATATACAATGCTAGTATAATATAATTGATTATAGAAAAATTATTTTTTGCATCAATTAATTTGCCCCCAAACATATATTTTTTGAATTACTTATATTATAATTTACGAACATTAGTTATTTTGCTACTTCATTTTGAGATCGAGACCGATAGTCTCGATAGGTAAGTCTCGGTATCGGTCTCGGTCTCGGTCTCGAACACCAATTCTGGGTCTCGGTCTCGAAATACTTTTTTAAGTCTCGGTCTCGTTTCGAGACCGAGACTAGTCTCGTAGTCTCGCGAACCCCTAGTGAAGATTAAAAATTCCCGCACTTGAAAAACAGCATTCGTCTAATTAGATAACAAGTCTGTCAAATAAATCGTTAGCATCTATTTGTTGCAATTTTCTGCAAAACAGTGCCCGGCGCTCGGCATCGCCCGGATACAAATGTTACACTATATTAAATTTGTATGGATGTTACTTATATTTCTTCAAGATCCTCTGACCGTCAGTTTTTGACACACCAATTTCCTTCTCGATTTTTCTACATGAGGACGAAGGTGTTGTTTCTATATATCCCAAAACATCTATCTCTTTTCTTTCCCTGTTCTCTTTGTTGCTGAGCTAAATTTGCTTTTAAACGAGCAAATATCTCAAAAATTTTCATAGCCATAATAGCTTACTTACCTTTGGAAATATAATTCCGAGGCTTCTTCAGAATTTTCATTACTTTGTATAAAACATACCAGCATATCATATTTTTCATAATTTTGATAAGCTGCCATAATTCGAAGAAATTGATAAATATCAATTAAATAAAAATACCAAAAGAACGTTTATAAACTGCTTTACAAACCAAAGTCGATCCAAAAACCGATGATTTGACATTTACTTTTCTTTGTTGTCATAAACAATAGCCATAGCCTACTATTAAATTATGCATTTAATTTCAGAAAATTGTCATTTATTTGCGTGTTTCTGAGAAAAAGTTCATACTATTATATATTTTTGAAAAGATAAAAAAAGACACATTTTATGGTCTATAAATATACAGGGTGTACCGTTTAAAAAAATAAAGCAGGGTCTGATAACTTTTTGAGTTGACCCGGTATACTAAATTTGAATGGCGAAATTGAGTTCTACGGGAAAAGTTATATAAGAATTTAGCCCTGTATCTTGAAAACTAAAAGGGCTATGAAAATTTTGTTAACAGCATCCTTAGTTTTACGAAATAGTACCACATGTCGCGAAAACTATGTCTATTTATTAAAATAACGGAGATACCTGGGTATGTAAAGGTTATTTGAGTGTAGATTAAGAATTATTCGTTATCTACTATTTCAACATTTAAATGGATGATACATTTTGCCTTTAGTCCAGATTTGACTGAAAATATATTTTAGAGCAAACATTTTTTAAGTTGTTCAGTTTAAAAGACACTTCCACGAACTATAACTGCAGTAAGAACTATGGAAGATACAGTAACAAAATAACAATTTTCTAAGAAAACTAAATGTAAGTGTTAAACAAATTTATAAAAAATACTAAATCAAAAACAAATGTATATAAAAAATCAGGTGTCATTAAACTAACTTGCAAAGATTGTCTAAAAATGTATATAGGTCAGATAGATAGAAGTCTCAACAAAAACGTAAGTAAGTATTTTAAATGTTTTATTAAGGAGGATGACTTATATAATTACGTTAGTCATTTAATTAATTGCAAACACCGTTTTAATGAGAATTTTACATGTAGAAAAAAGTCCATGAAATTAAATTTACTGGAATCGTTAGAAATAAACCAACTTATTACAAGTATAAATATTCGTTGTTAAAACAGATTTTGGTAAATATGGGAAGCCCTTGTAAATCAGGTATTAAAAATTTTGTTTGTTCATTCGAATGGTATCATCCGAAGAAGTCACAGTGTTGGCGAAACATGTCATTAGATTGTTTTCTCTAATTAAAGGAAATTTTAAGGAAATAGTGCCATAAATCTTAGGTATTTAATATGTCTAGTTTCTTCGGAAACTAGTAAATGTTATCGATACTTTGCTTGGTCGCTGCTCGGTCAAACTATATAGTAATTGTTACATTTTCTAATGAAAGAATTTTTAACCCGTAGTAATAATTTTGCACACAAGTTCAATAATTTCATTTGCTTCTACCGGAATTTCATTAAGAGATTTAACCCTATCTTCGATTTTATATCTGTAATCGTTCCAATTGGCATTTTTTAAGATCCAACCAGGTAGATCATGTGTTTCAAAACAATTTTCTGTAGTTTTATTCAATATTAATTGAACAGGGAAATGATCTGATCCATAGGTATCCTGTAAGACTTCCCAAGTCGAACCAGGAAGCAGATTTGACGATACTATTGTTAAATCTATTGCGGATCCGATATTGTTATATCTATTGATACGAGTAGGATGACCTTCATTTCGAACAATTAAATTTTGAAAACTTTCTAAAGCATTTGTTAAAGTGACGGACGCCTGCAAAATCTTCTTTAGCACTTCCCCATAAAGGATGATGTGCATTAAAATCACCCGCGATTATGCAATAATCATTCACTTGCAAAAAAATATTTTCGTAGTCTTGAATATTAAGCTGTACATTGGGAGGCCTGTATATGGATACTATAGAAATAGACTTATTATTATAGCTTATATTAACACCACAAATTTCAATTCTGTTGTTATTTAAATTCACAAAATTCAAAGCTGTAAAAGGAATTGATTTTTTAATAAATATAGCCACACCTCCTTTACCGTTGACTCTATCTTTGCGTATAATATTATACCCTGTTAAAATTATGTTATAATTTGGTTTATACCAAGTCTCATTTATAAGAACAACATCAAAATTTGTGTCAGAAGTAAGGTTTTTTAAAAGATTGTGGTTAGAATAGGCGGACCTAGCGTTCCAATGTATTAGTTTTAGTTGTTGTGTTGTGGTCCCCATTTTTGAAAAATGTTATGTAGGGTTATGTCAATTATATTACTAATGTTATTCATTATTATACCCATATTAAAATCTTTCTCAGAGTTAAGCTTATAAAGGACATTATCTTTTAGGTCATCCTGAATTTTATTTTTTAAAGCTTCTAGAGTGTCTTTATTGATGCTTTCCTGAGTTTCAATCCATGGCAACCCTGTATAGGACCAATCAAATTCTCTGCGAGGTGTTTCATAATTTGGGCTTCTATCTGAAACTTTTCGTTTTTTATTTATATCATTATAGTTGGCACTAATGTTAGGTTGAGGAAAGAATGAACTTATTGTTTCGTTTGAGTGGTGTTTTGGAGTACTTTGCGAATTACTCTGACAGTGAGTAGTCCATGAAATTAAATTTACTGGAATCGTTAGAAATAAACCAACTTATTACAAGTATAAATATTCGTTGTTAAAACAGATTTAGGTAAATGTGGGAAGCTCTTGTAAATCAGGTATTAAAAATTTTGTTTGTTCATTCGAATTGTATCATCCGAAGAAGTCACAGTGTTGGCGAAACATGTCATTAGATTGTTTTCTCTAATTAAATGAAATTTTAAGGAAATAGTGCTATAAATCTTACGTATTTAATATGTCTGGTTTCTTCGGAAACTAGTAAATGTTATCGATACTTTGCTTGGTCGCTGCTCGGTCAAACTATATAGTAATTGTTAAATTTTCTAATGAAAGACTTTTTAACCCGTAGTGTGGACAGATTATTTTTTGCGGAATCCATTACGTTACATACGATGGGGTAACTTTTAGTTGTTCAGCTACGCCCGTGAAAGAATTTCTTTCAGTCACAACCTAGATCTCTATACAAACAGGACAATCATAGTTTGCCATTTGGGAATAGAAATATGGTAGTTATGGCCTTCGTATTGTTCAAATGAACTCAGTATTACTACAGTAAGAATAGCTTACTTTGCATCTGTAAATTCATATCTAACTTATGATATAACCCTTAGAGTAAGAATTAAAGTAGAGATCACAATCCATTCATAAATCATGGTTCCCCTATTTTTCACATTCTATCGACCAATGTTTACGATAAAACAAGAAGTGGGGATAGCCCATGTTCAAGCGGTGGCCATTTGTTGACGAATGCCAGTGGCGGCGCGAGTTTTTACTTCCCGCATAAGGAAATATCATTAAACGTGAAAAAATCATCGATACGAATTTTTACAGATCTTCATGTTTTTCCATTACTGTCGGTCGGTCGGTCTGTTCCGGTATAGCTAAAAAATCCACTTACTCGATTTCCTTTAATTTTGTTTAATTTTCCCCAAAAATTAGGTCTCATACAAAAAAATATTGGTATGAATTCAATATGGCGAAACAAAATGACGACCTGTTAAAATATTTGATGTACGAAAATGAAGAAATGGGCCATTCTTCATTATCGTTGACGAAAGGAAGGATTCTTACCTATTCCTCAATATATTATTAAACTTTAGTTTTTAGTTACGTTTGCCTTATGTCATTGTCATTTTGTAATAGTGACATTTGGAAAAATTATTTGTTCAGTTGTTACTATTGTTAGAGTTTTAACTATAGTCAGTGCTTTTAACGCGCTTTTATTGGCTTCCTACTCGTCTGATTGTATGTTTGTATGTCTGGTTCAAATCTTGTAATGGATTTTTCACCACTTCCATTACCGATTATTTTCAAATTTGACACGCATGCACTTTCGGATATAAAAAAATCCGATTTTTTTTAGTCAACGTTTCGAAATCCAAATAATCCAAATTTTGTTACTTATTTTATTTATTTATTTTCCAACAAGTACATAAACTTATGCCTACTTATTACAAAGTTTAATTTATTTTAAATTTTATACACATTGAAAAATAATTCTGCAAGCGCTAAACAGTTTTCGCTGATGCCGCGCTTCTCTTGAATTTGTAGCTTAATTTGAATAGGAACTCAAAGTCTTTGGCAGTCTTAAGGAAAAAAAAATATCACTTATTTTACAACACATTTCTTTTTATATGTAGTTCTCACGGACATATTTTGAGAGATAATTTTGGAATTTATTATAACCAGGTATAATCGCAATGTTTTGTGGTAGTCGATTAAATAAATTGACACTCATGTTTATAATACTAATTTTCGCTGAATTGGATTTAAAATTGTCTATATGTATATTACTCGCACTTCTGGTACTGTAATCATGTAGTTCAAAGTTATATTTAAATTTTATTTGGCTTTTTTGCAGGTTATATTTTATACGATATATTAATTTGCACTGTTCTATGATTTTTATTTGATTTATAGTTAGTAGTAAGGTGTCTTTGTATAGTTGCTTTGTTGAATACAGTCTTTGAAAATTAAATAAAGATTTTATACACCTGTTTTGTGTTCTTTGTATTTTACACATTAGAGTTTTATTTGCACAAGCCCAAGTAGTTATTAAATAACGCAAACGTGATTCTACATAGGAATGATATACCAACTGTTTTGTTTTAGTGTTCAGTTCTCTTCCACACCGTCTTAATGCACCAATCATTGGAATTACTTTATTTTCGATAGCTTTAATGTGTGTTTCCCAATTTAACTCACTTTCAATATGTAGACCCAGATATTTATATGATGATACTTCCTGTAAGCTATGGTTATCCAACTTTATACCTAAGTTTTCCTTTGCTTTGTTCTTGTGTTTAAAGAGCATATACACGGTCTTACTCTTGTTAATATGCAAACTATTAGCTTTTGTCCATTTTATAAATTTTTTTAAATCTTGGTTTATTTTGTTTGATATTTCGTCTAGTTGCGAACCTGCATAGAGCAAGACCGTATCATCTGCATATGAATAATACTTAGCATTGAGCTTGACATTTTGTAGGTCATGTACGTAGAGGTTGTAGAGTATCGGACCTAGCACTGTACCTTGTGGTACACCTTTCTTTGTTTCTTGAATTTCACTCTTTACGTCCCCTAATTGTACATATTGCTTTCTTCCTTTCAAGAAACTTTCTATTAGCTGTAACGCTTTACCCCTTATTCCCATTATTTCTAGTTTTTTTAAAAGAATGTCAAAAACAACACTATCAAAAGCTTTAGAGTAGTCTATAAAGATGGCAACACAGTATTTTCCCTTATCCACCTCAAGGAGAAGCTCTTCTGTGAAGTCGGTAACAGCCGCTTGTGTGTTGCTTCCTTCCTGGTAACCATACTGACTAGAATCAAATATTATAGTGTTGTTTATAAAGTTAACTAACCTCTGTTTTATGATCTTCTCACATATTTTGCTAAATGTCGAAAGCAGAGAGATGGGTCGATAATTTTCTGTCAGTTTTTTATCTCCTTTTTTGTATATTGGTGTTATTTGTGCTGTTTTTAGTTCTTCTGGAAATATCCCCTGTTCTAGCATTTTGCTAATTAATTTAGTTATTGTGGGAGTCAAGTATGATTCTGCCACTTTGATGTCGTCCGTGGTTATTTCATCCACTCCTGGGCTTACTTGTCTTCATATTTTTAATCAACTGGGAGACTTCTCCCACTGTAGCAGGGTATAAATATATGGTCTTAGTATTTATTGGGGTTATGTTTTGGAAACTCGATTCATCTGAAGTATTAGGGTTGTTAATGTAAAAATCATTGAATTTATTTACAAGCTGTAAGTTCCCCTGAATGTTGCCTGTTTCTTGTCGAGTGGAGGTTTGTAGGACCTCTCCTATAATTTTGTATATGTTCCGTGGATTGTTTTTGTGTTTTTCTAATTTTGTATGATAGTACTGCTTTTTTGTATCTTGTATTACTTTGTTAACATGGTTTTTATACCTTTTGAACTCCTGCTTATATTCCATATTTTCTGGGTTTTTTATCATTTTAATATATTTTCTTTCCTTCTCATCCAACTTTTGTATAATACTTGTGTGGATTAAACCGAAAATTGTTGCCTACGAAAATTTAAAAGTGTCAGCATTTAAAAATTCAAAATAGCGGTGCCAAAATGACAATGTCAACAGGTCGGACGAATGATTTTAACATATGTGGGGATTATTTAAGAATGCACAACAAAAATCAAAATGGTGGCGCCAGTATAGCCAACGAATTTTGTAATTTGTACAGATTCGGCTGAAATATCAATATCTAGAAATATTTAAGAATGAAAGTTCAAAAGTAGTCAATATTTGAGAATTAAAAATGGCGGTACCAACATAGCAGAATAATTTCAAAATGTTTGCAGATTTTATTAAAATTCGGCATTTAGGGGTATTTAAGACTGCGTATCATGAATTTTTGTCAACATTTTAAAAATTCGTGATTGTAATGCTAACATGGCTGCGGAATTTTAACATTTGTACAGATTTGAGAATACATCATATTTTAGTAAATATTTAAAAAATGATAGGAATGCTTAGATTTCGAGTAGGTCCTTTTTTCAGATATTTTTAAACATTTAATTAGGCCACCGTTTTGTTCCCCAATTTTGAATTTGTCTCAACATTTTTGCCAGTTCACCCCTATATAATATTTGATTTTTGAGCAAAATTTGAACGTAATCGATGCAGTAGTTTTCTGCACTGACTTTTATAACATTTTATTAGGCCGCCATTTTGGATTTGTAGTAAAACTTATCAGTTGATGGTCATGTCACACCTAATTTTGCTTACTCTTGCGAGTAAACTAAAGAAGCAAGCGCTATAAGATAAGAACAGAATAGCCAATTGTCATATTGTCAAACCGCAGTACGTTTTTTGAGCGTTAGACGCCCTGTGACTGTTTTAATATAGTATAGATATTTTCTATAGTTATTATAATTCTCTGATAGGAAAAACTATTGTTTGTAATCGTCAAAAAAATCACCTCAGAGACTTTCTTGTATCATTTTGCTTCTGAGGATTCTCACATGACCCCCGACGAAATAAAGTTCTATTATACTGAGCCGGATTGGTCAATACGTCATGTGACCCAAAATAAGTGCATAATGTATCTTCCATTAGAGATGTCTCCTGGAAAAGGAAATCTTGCTGTTTACTTAGTGATTAAAAGAAAATTCCAAACTGAAACGGAAATTTTTTTTACAAACTCACATTGCTGCACCATAGTCAGGTCAACTAAAGCTCCTAGTTTGGCAGTGTCCAAGATAAAGTACATAAAACTTATTTATTAAAAATTTAAAAAATCAATGTTCTTCTAATGTCACCGCACCTTTAGAACGCTGTTTCTTGATGTAAGTCAACATATAATTAGAAGATTTAAACCATATCAACAAATACACAATAATACATTAAAACACATGCAGTAGTGACGCTAAGAAAAGATTGATATCCAATAAAATATTTTTTAGCAAATTAATTTCTTTAATGTAAAAATGTATTGTAGTTCCACGAACCGGTATTGGTTTTTAAGCCACGCCGGTCACGTGACCCTGTAGCTATCTATACTGTAGACTGTTATACTTTTTTACTACAAGAAGCCATTGTCAATGAAAGTGGGATGGTCTAATACCACAGTGGGATGGTCTAATACGTAGAGTTGTCGATCGGGTTTGCCATATCTAACCAAAAACTCTTGTTACTGGTGTAATCGGATCTGAGGCTTTGGGTATTTTAGTTTGTATTTTACTATTTTGCAATAAAAGTAATTTCTTTATACTGCTTAGAAACTAATACTGGAAATCCATTACTATTCTTTGTATGAAAATTTTATTGCATCGTGTAATATAAATTGGTGTTCCTGGCTAGGCTTGGCATCGTCGTACGATCGACCTTATACTTGAGGTAATCTTGGCAGTGGCTAAATATGTAAATACAGAACTCTATTTTTATTCTTACTCTAAGGTATAACCTTTTAGGGATACTGTAGCCAACAACTCTTTAATTCTATTTTTATTTTGCAAAAACGGGCTGTTCGTTACATGTGCAAAGCTACGGCTCTAGACCATTGCAAACCACTTTTTATGAAATATAAAATTTTAACTTACTTGCCTTTTAATATTTCAATCTGTATCTCTCATACATAAAACACATGGACATTTATTAACTAAAAGGGCCTTTAACACTGGACAGAATTTGAACCTCCCACTATCTATCCCCGAAACAACCTTAGTAAAACATTAAATTTTATATGAAATTAACCAACCACAAATATTTAGAAATATAAAATCTCTTAAATTGTTTAAGAAAAAATTAAAACGTAGCTTGGAGGCAAAAGCATATTTTAACTTACCAGAATTTTAGGATGATAGTTTGTGGGCATACAATATATTTTGTTTTTTTATTGCTCATGTATTTTAGATCCTGAGGCTAAAATCTGTTTTTAAAAGCTTTATGTCTCTTTTATTATATTATATATTTAATGGTAGATTTTATTAGGGTTACATTTGTACCATTTTGTATAATATGTAGTTAGTTAGTTAGTTTCTGGTGTATGTATGTATTATTTTATTTTTCTAATGATTAGATCCCAATATTTTTATTTTTATAGAGCTTACTTGGTTGACAAGGACTATATATTCTTTTAACAATAAATTATATTTGCGTTTATATTAAACATCGTTTAAGGCACTCTTTTGTGAAGTGTAAAGTAAACTAAACAGTAAAAAATGAGTAAATTTCCTTTACCCGAAACTTGCCTCGTTATGATTCTTTCCTTTTATTAGAAATACTGAAATGTGGCCCAATTTTGTTAAGTACAGGGTGTTCCAGCGAGGACTGAACAGGGACCTATTTTCGACCTGCCTTGTATTTTGGAAAAATTCAAAATAGCCAATCGATGTATTTTTTCTTGTAGAATCCAAAAATATCATCGAAAAAATATTTGAACCAGAAACAAAAGAGTTACGCTATGCATCAGGTGTTTTTTAAATAGAATGTATCGTTTTTTATACGATTTTTGGAAAGAGTGATTTTTTTATGTCCGTTCTGATTAAAAGATTTGATTTTGCGATAGCTGTTTATATTACATTTTAATGTTTTACAAACTAAAATTTTAGCTTCACCTGTTTAAAATATACGATAGGTTGGTATAGGTGATCAAAGTAAAATGACGTTTGAATGCTTTGTCAATAAAAATTGACATTATTTTAATTATTGTCGAAGTCTTCACCTAAAAAATATATATTTGACTCTGATCGAAATGAAATACTCTTTGGACGAGAGACTACAGATTGTTATGCTATTTTACAAGTGCCAAGAAAATGCAAGAGAAGCAAGAAGAAGATTTATTGCAAATTTTCATAGAAATATATCCATCAATACAATTCTAAGGATAAAAAACCTATTTGAGGAAAATAAAACTTTACATGATAGAAAAAGAAATATACAAAGAAGAAGAAATCAAGACCAGGCCATTATAAATTATTTTTAAGTTAATCCAACCAAATCTATTTCGGATGCAGTTCGGGAAGTTCAGTACGGTGGCGGTGTAAGGCGCAGAAGAGTTACCCGAGGGACTGTTCACAGGACTCTGAAAATTCATAAATTTAGGCCTTTTCGTATCCTTCCACTTCAGCACCTAACACCGGCACAAAAAGAACTTCGCTTCCAATTTGTTTCCAAATGGTAATTCGGCAAGAAAACGAAGACCCTGATTTATTCAAAAATATTGTGTGGACCGACGAAGCTACTTTCACAACATCGGGAGTATTCAACAGACATAATAGTCACCACTGGACCGTTGAAAATCCGAAAAAGTTCCAGACTATTAAATTTCAAGGGAGGAATTCTATTCATGTTTGGTGTGGGATAAAAAACAATAAAATTTTGGGACCAATATTTTTTAACGGGACTTTAAATGGGCACACATATTATGAGTTTTTAGAAAACGAAATTGAAAATTTTTTGGAAGACTTACCATTGGCAGAATATCAGAATTTAATTTGGCATGAATGGATAGGGCGAAATGGAACATATGCTTGGCCGCCCAATAGCCCCGACCTCTCAGTTTTGGATACATTTCTTTGGGGCCACTTGAAGAACGTCGTATACAGACAACGAAACGAAAATATTCAAGAGATCATGGGAAAAATTGTCGATGAAATAAACCGCCTTAACCAGGAAAATCATATTGTAACAGCAAGTTTAGAAAGGCTACAAAGGGGTTATCGATGTTGTTTCGAGAAAAACGGCGGTCACATTGAAAACTTATGTTATTAGTAGTTTTATTTTATTATTTAATAATTATTTTTTATTGAATTTCTTTTTCTATCATGTAAAGTTTTATTTTCCTCAAATAGGTTTTTTATCCTTAGAATTGTATTGATGGATATATTTCTATGAAAATTTGCAATAAATCTTCTTCTTGCTTCTCTTGCATTTTCTTGGCACTTGTAAAATAGCATAACAATCTATAGTCTCTCGTCCAAAGAGTATTTCATTTCGATCAGAGTCAAATATATATTTTTTAGGTGAAGACTTCGACAATAATTAAAATAATGTCAATTTTTATTGACAAAGCATTCAAACGTCATTTTACCTTGATCACCTATACCAACCTATCGTATATTTTAAACAGGTGAAGCTAAAATTTTAGTTTGTAAAACATTAAAATGTAATATAAACAGCTATCGCAAAATCAAATCTTTTAATCAGAACGGACATAAAAAAAATCACTCTTTCCAAAAATCGTATAAAAAACGATACATTCCATTTAAAAAACACCTGATGCATAGCGTAACTCTTTTGTTTCTGGTTCAAATATTTTTTCGATGACATTTTTGGATTCTACAAGAAAAAATACATCGATTGGCTATTTTGAATTTTTCCAAAATACAAGGAAGGTCGAAAGTAGGTCCCTGTTCAGTCCTCGTTGGAACACCCTGTACATAGTCTTTTAGTTACATATACACTCTCTTTTCAATTTTTTCTGGGTCCCATTTTCTTTCATCATATTGGATTAATACCAATATTTTACCAGTTTCTACGTATGCCACACCTGATTTTTGGGCATAATTTAAAATAAATTCAATAAATAGATTTTACATCGACACACATCGCCATTTTGTTACTATATCACATTTAATTCTATAAGTAGTTTTATCAGACTGATTTTTAAAATATTTTATTAGGCCGCCATTTTGTTTTGCTACCTTATATTCGTACCAAGTTCTCCAGTTCACTTCTATGTAATTGATTTTTGTGCATAATCTGAGGTAAATTGGATAATTACTTTCTTTAGTAATAGATACTTTTTTAAGGTTTCACTAAGACGCCATCCTGTTCCGGCGTATTGGATTTTTATCAAAATATTACCACGCCATCCCCATTTGACCTATAATGTTTGACTAAAATTTGAAGTCAATCTGGTAAGTAGTTTTTAAGCTATAGACAGATAGACAAAACGGCAGACTGACTGATTGATAAAACATATTTTTTTTGACATTTAGGGATCTTAAAAGGTTAAGGTATGTAAAAACCTGAAATGGTGATTTTTCACGATTATAAACCTGTTATTTGGCCGCCATTTTGTTCTGCGATCTTGAATTAGTACTACTAGTTCATCTCTGGAACCAACAATTTCTAATTATTAGAAATCAATCCATAAAATATTTCTTTTAAATAAAACACAAAGTCTTGGTCTCAGTCAAAACAAATATTTTAAAAAACCTAAGGTGACACGCGTTTCGATCTTTCGAGCATCATCGGACCTACAATATTGGAAAAACCTAATATACTAATTGTACAATGAAAAAATACTATTAAGTATAGCTATCTTGAAACATTTAAAAGAAAAAAAACAAGTACATAATAATAATAAAATACAAAACAACAAAGCACACGTTACATCTACAACGTACAGGGTGGTCCACTTAAGATGCTCCTATACTTTATCTCAATAAATAAGACACTGAGAAAAAAAGGCTAAATACAAAAAGTATTTGACCCTAATTTAATTTTTTTTATAATATTTTTATGTATACAGGGTGTTCCATTGGGCCAGGACAGTAATCAACTTTTTTCTTTTTAATGAAATGGTATGAATATTTTTAGGAATTCTACGCTTGATTTTGAGTATTTTTTGTCATTACTTAGCATACGAAATTTTAAGTAGTTTTTGAGAAAAATTAACTTTTCTAATTTTTTTCGGGAAAACAGGTTTTTGGAAAAATGTGATTTTTTTGACACCTGAAGACTAAAATTGTGAATTTTAATTATGGATCCATGAGAGTGGTTAATATTTAATACTCTGACCTATCAAGAGCGAAAATCCATTATGCAGGGTGGTCACAAATGACCATAAAAAATATTTTTGCAACTAAAAAAACTTAATTTTTTTAAATGGAACACCCTGTATTTAGCCCTTTTATTGTGTTTACGATTTAATTCTGCATCATTCCATATATATAGTTTATAATCCAAAAATTAGTAATTTAGAAGTTATGACCAATTTTCTATAATAATTTAGGTATTTTTGTTAAAAATCTAACTAAACCTAAATAATATCCAATTCTAAATTTTTTTTACATTATAATTAAATTTAACATTAAATCAACAAGTAATGCAAGAAAGAAAGTAACTAATTACTTATTACAATACAAGTAGTATAAATGGTTTCAATTCTCGCAATAGCATTTCTAACCGCGTCTGTTGCATTAAGTCTTTCTATCTCTTGCCTAATTCTTCTTTTTAAATCTTAAACAGTATTACACCTATTTTTATACACCGCGTTTTTTAGGTTGCCCCATAAAAAAAATCCAGGGGTGTTAAGTCGGGGCTCCTCGCTGGCCAATCTATGGTCCCGTACCGACCAATCCAAAATGGAAACCGTTGATTAAAACAATTTTTAACAGGCACTACAGTGTGATATGGAGCACTATCTTGTTGATAAACAAGCCCTTCTTTAATATCGTTCGGCAGATTGACAATTAACGGACATATTTCGTTCTCCAACAAATTTAAATACCTCTCACCATTCAGAACAAAGTCATAAAATACTGAACCTATTATTCGATCAGGGATAATACCACACCACACATAAACACTTCTCCGACCCTATTTTTTCATTTCTTTTACACGATGTTCATTTGAGTTACACCAGTAATGAGTATTTTTTCGGTCGAACATGCCGGCCGTATTGAAAATTGCCTCATCGGTAAATAAAATATTTTTAAAAATATCAGTTTCAAAATGGTGGAGAGAGAGAACAACGAAAAAGCCTTGTTTGAAAGTCCTGTTGGGATAATCCTGAACTGGTAAAAATTTGAACGGATGGTAGTTATTATCAGTTAAAGTCCTTTGAACACTAGTCTTATTAATTCCCGGTAGATCTCGGGATGCATCTCTTTGCGAATTTGCGTTGTTTTCTTCAAAATACAGGAGAATTTCTAATTGCTTTTCTTCTGTTAGGACAATTTTTGGGCGCCGTTTTTGTTTATTGATTACCACTCCACGTTCAAGATCACGAACAATTCGTGAAAAAATATGTTTCGTGGGTACCCGTCTTGCAGGATACAACAACCGATACTCACGCAGGGCTAATGCTGGACTCTTATTATTTCTTATGTAACATTCATGAACATTTAAACACTCTTGGACACTGTATAAAGCCATTTTTCCTTTAAAAAGAGTTAGATTTAGATTTTACTAGTTTTGTTTTTCCATGGATATCTTGTAAAATTAAGACGCGTTTAGAAATGCTATTATTGCGAAAATTAAAACCGTAACCGTAATATTATACTACTTGTATTGCCAAAGACGGGGGTTATGTCGAAAATGTTTTTTAATAAGTAATTAGTTACTTTCTTTCTTGTATTACTTGTTGATTTAATGTTAAATTTAATTATAATGTTAAAAAAAACTTAGAATAGGATATTATTTAGGTTTAGTTAGATTTTTAACAAAAATACCTGAATTATTATAGAAAATTGGTCATAACTTCTAAACCACTAATTTTTGGAATATAAACTATATATATGGAATGATGCAAAGTTAAATCCTAAACACAATAAAAGTGCTAAATACAGGGTGTTCGATTTAAAAAAATTAAGTTTTTTTAGTTACAAAAATATTTTTTTTATGGTCATTTGTGACCACCCTGTATAATCGATTTTCGCTCTTGATAGGTCAGAGTAGTAAATATTAACCACTCCCATGGATCCATAACCAAAATTCACAATTTTAGTCTTCAGGTGTGAAAAAATCACATTTTTCCAAAAACCTGTTTTTCCGAAAAAAATTAGAAAAGTTAATTTTTCTCAAAAACTACTCAAAATTTGGTATGCTAAGTAATGACAAAAAATACTCAAAATCAAGCGTAGAATTAGAATTTCGAAAAATATTCATACCATTTTATTAAAAAGAAAAAAGTTGGTTACTGTCCTGGCACAATGGAACACCCTGTATACATAAAAATATTATAAACAAAAATTAAATTAGGGTCAAATACTTTTTGTATTTAACTTTCTTTTTCAGTGTCTTATTTATTGAGATAAAGTATAGGAGCATCTTAAGTAGACCACCCTGTACAACAATAATAAGAAGAGGTTGAATCTTTGAGTATTGATAGTTGCTTATGCAAGTTTGGGAAAATTTTAGTGACATTTGGTTTTCCTGCTCTACTACCAACCTTTAAATTGTGAGGTTTTAAAGCAAGGGATGTTGCTCATATAGGCTAGTTAAAATTTTAATTATTCTTTACTGAAAGTGAATGTTGACCTCATCTAAAACTGCACAGCTAATAGTTTAGGTAATAAATTAAAAAAACGAAAATACATTTTGTTTTAATATGTTGGCGGTCATGCGGCACTCAACAAATTGTGAAAGTATTTGGTAGGTGTAAAATTATTTTCAAGTATCTACAATTTCTTGAACAAAAAATTGGCTAATTTATTGCCCAAAAACTTAAGAGTTGAGAGAGGTTTAGACATAGACATAGACATAGATGGGGAGCCCGTCAAGGGCAGCACTTAGGCTCACTGGGGCCCATTGTGCTATCCCCCCCAAGTTGGCGTGTCAGGCCAAGAGCCCACTCCTTTTTAGAAAGGTAAGGAACATTTCAGGTCGCGCAGGTCCCACAAGCTCGGGTTCCACATAGGTGTCACCCAAGCAAAGCAGTCTGGCGTTGACTAAAGCGTCACATCGACAGACTAGATGCTCGGTAGTTTCATCTACCTCAGCACAAAACCTGCAGTATGGATCGTTGTCGAGTCCAATCTTATGCAGGTAATATTTCACTAGCCAGAGTCCAGTTAGGACCCCGGTAATAGTTCTAAGTTGACTTTTGTTTAAGTTTAGAAGTCTATTAGACTCAGAACGGCTATAAGGGCCTGATATGAAGACCTTAGACTGTCTGAGTCCTGCTAGCTCGTGCCATTCAGCACGGAATTCCTCGACAGTGCGATTCTTAATCCTAGCCTTGACGGCTGAAGGAGCAATTCCAAGAGCGGGTTCCGGCCCAGTGAAAGCAGTGTTGCTACTTTCCCGAGCCAGCTGATCTGCCCCTTCATTACCCCCAATGCCCTGATGGCCAGGCACCCAAATGAGGCTAACCCTATCGGACTCACACAGCCTCTCTAGGGCTCTCCTGCATTCAAGCGTTAGCAGCGAATTGACTCTGTTCGGGGACAGAGCTTTAATTGCGGCTTGACTATCACAACATATATTTGATATGCTTGTCGTGGTATCCTCTGGAAAGGTTTTCCTGTACGCAGTCCAAGATTGCTGTAATCTCAGCCTGATATACAGTCGCATACCGTCCAAGAGCAAGACTAATTCTTGCCCTGGGACTCTCCCCATAAATTCCCGCCCTCCTTCATTAGAGAGCCATCTGTAAACCAGACAAGGCCCTCCGGTTTGAGGAAGGATGAAGAGGAATCCCTCCATTGTTCTCTCTCGGGAACAATTACACAAAACCTTTTAGAGGCAATTGAGACCGGAATAATGGCATCTCTCCTTGCTAGGAGAGGGTCTGATCTGATCAGTTCAGTCCAAACTCGTGTATGCCCAAAATTCCAGTCTCTGTGTATCCAACGACCCCAGTCGTTTAAACGAACAGAAGCTTTCCGAGCCTCTTCCTCTACAAGCAAGTGCAGAGGACTTAGTCCCAGAATAGCCTCCATAGATCGGGTCGGTGTGGTTCTTATGGCTCCAGTTATGCCCAGACACGCCAGTCTCTGGAGCTTGTCAAGCATCCTTCTGTATGTGGTCTTGCGAGTGGCGGGCCACCACACAAGAGCGCCATAAGTGATCATTGGCCTTATCACTGATGTGTGAAGCCAATGCACAATACGAGGTTTTAAACCCCAAGTTGATCCGAAGGACCGTCTGCACGCCCATATACACGCTGTGGTCCTTTTTGTGATCCTTTCAATATGATCCCTCCAGGTCAGTCGGGAGTCTATTAAGACACCCAGATATTTTACCGACCCGGAAGGTCTCAACTCTTTCCCAAAGGGGGTGAGCCTCCCAAGGTCCACTTTTCTCTTATGGGTAAATGGTATCATTTCGGTCTTATCCGGATTAACAGACAGACCGTGTTTTTGGCACCACTTTTCCACCATGGCCAAAGCCCTCTGCATGAGCCTTATAATGGTGTTTGGGAACTTGCCTATTACTATAATGGCAAGATCATCAGCGTAGCTTTGACCATAAACTCCGCTCTCGTTGAGAGTATGAAGCAGCCCATCCACAACGAGACACCACAAGAGCGGAGAAAGAACTCCGCACTGTGGACATCCTTTGACCACGGACGAGCATACTGTCACACTCCCAAGAGAAGATGTTATGATTCTGCTTTCAAGCATGACGCGAACCCACCTAATTACAGCCCTATCGACGCCAAAACTCTCAGCAGCCTCACTAATGGAGTCAAAGGTGGTGTTGTTAAACGCCCCCTCGATATCCAAGAACACACCCAGAGCCATCTACTTGGAGTAGACCCCCACCTCCAGTCTACTGACTAGACTATGAAGCGCCGTCTCCGTCGACATGGCCGTCCTGTAAGCGTGCTGGAATGGGTGCATAGGATTTCTACCCAGTGCGCCGTTTCTTATATAAGCATCCACGATCTTCTCCATGGTTTTCAAAAGAAAAGAGGATAGCAGAAAAAGGCGCAAAAGATGTGGGATCAGTAGTTCCTGACCCTTCTCAAGAAGCGCCGGGAATATTCCATCTGGTCCAGCACTCTTAAATGGGCAAAACGAATATTATATTGCCCACTTAATAATGTCTACTGTAACGACCTTAGCGGCCGTTTTCCAGTCAACCGAGCCTGCCCCTACTTGGAGAGCCTGCCCAGGAGAGGTTTAGTTGCCATGGTACTGAAAACTCTCATTTGGTAATTGTGACATTTAAAAAAATTATTTGTTTAATTGTGAAAAATGTCATCAAAAACCTATAACTGTCAAGTTAGACATGATCTAAATTTAAACCTCTTTAGTGAATACGGGTGTCAATGTCAAAATATGTATTAGGTTTATAAAGAATTTCTGTAAGTATCAAATATAGCAATCGATGAATACATTTTATTACCTTATTCTGTAATATTTTCAGTGGTTTAAGACTTGAAGAATAAGCAGACCCCCATACTGATATAAGGCGTTACAATTTAGAGCAAATCAAAGAAAAATAAACAATTTTTAGAAGTCTTAAATATACACCCAAAAATTTTATTGACTTTGAATATTTCATATTTTCACCATTAATTATTAATGGAGGATATGTCTTTAGTATTTTTATTGACGAACATGAAAGCTGATTCAAATTTAGCCCTAAAGAATTATTAACGTTGATTTAAAAATGAATGTGGCAGTTTTTTCCAAAACTGCACCAGTAGTAATTTTAAACTGTTTTGTAGATGACTTCCTAATAGGAATAGATGCGACTGTCACAATAAGATATATTTTTTACGGCTTTTAAAGCATACTCTCTGCGATAAACGCGTGCATAAAATTAGCGAGGATGCATGATTAAATAACATCATACCTAAGTGTTTAAACTGGCAAAAAACTTTTTTTTAAAAATCTGTAGTATTCGAGTAACTAAAAGAATTAGGATTAGGTGCAATTCACATACCCACATAGACCAGCAAGCCCCGTATAGAACAAATGAAAAACATGAATTGGAGTGACAGAATAATTTGATGAACCGATTGATTTAATTAATAAAATTAAAAATATTAAATTGCCAAATAATTCAATTTTTATATCGGTTGATGTAAAAAAACCTTTTCCCAAGCATACTATCATTAGAGACAGTTGAAATTATAAAAATTATCTTATTATAAACAAAACCAATCCTATCCTACAAACAGAAATTATAGATGCCTTAAAAGTACGCATAAACCAAAATTACTTTTTTTTCAGCCAAGGAAGGGTCTATTATGACTAACCCTTTAAGAAGTTGGGGGTCGAAATATTTATGCATAATTTGGACGAAAAAAGTAAAAGAAACCCTTTGTTTCAAAAATAAAAATGTCTGTATTGGTATAGATACGTCGACGATATATTGGTCTGTTTTACTTACACGATGAGACAGCTTAACATATTTTTAAAAGATTTAAATACCATACACAAAAATATTCAAATTACTGTCGAATTGAAAACGAATAACTGCATAAACTTTTTAGATTTAAACATAACAAAGGTAGCAAATATACACGAATTTTCAATTTTTCATAAACCTCCACATACGTTCACAACTATCAATAATAAATTAAATCAACGCCCCCATTAGTACGCAACCCAAACTAGCAGGATTTCATAGCATGATATACAGATTAATTAATATACCTTTAAACAAAGATAATTCTCAAAAAAATTTAACCTAATTAAACAAATAGCAATTAACAATGGATATGATGCCAAAATAATTGACAATATTTTAAATCAAAAAACTATTAAAAAAAACACTTTCAGAAATTTACCCTATACCACCCAAAAAAAGATAAATATAAGATACACACTTATATAGGTAAACCTACAGAAAAGGCTGGCTTCTATACTGCGTAAAAAAACATTAAAATTGCATTTGAAACAAATAATAATAATGTAAGTGGATTTATAAAAAAATAAGAAGAATAAAAGAAAAAACAAATAAAAATAATAAATCCGGGATTTAAAAATTAAACTCTGGGTCATGCTCAAAAGTGTATATAGGTCAGACTAAGAGAACTTTTAAACAAAGATTAGCAGAACATAAAAGGAGTTCTATTAAAAACAAAACGGATTCAACATACGTCGAACATTTGTTAGATAATAGCCATGCTTTCGATGAAAAGTTTCTAATATTACATACAATAAACAAAGTAAAAAATTGTCACTTTTAGAGTCTATGTAAATTAATAAACGTAAAACCATCCAGTATCTGTTAAACGATCATTTATATACGAATAATTCACCTCTTTTAAAACTATTTTGTTAGAAATTTCCGTCCGGATGTTATTTAGGACTCTCGTAGGCCATAAAAGTCTTTAACTAGAAATATGTTTTTATAAAAATCAAGCTCATGTAGCAAATTGTAAGTATAAATACCGTTTGTCTGGCGAAGCTACAGTGTTAGCAAAACATATGTCACATGTTGTGAATAAAAGTGAAAATCTAAAAACAGTTTAAAGTGTGTTATTTACATTGTTGATAATAAAACGTGACTATAAATGGTCAACATACTTTTATCAAAATATATAATTGTACTATCATCCACAAGCAAGTTAAAACTGCATTTTAATTATTTGATATAAATATTTTCTTACAGTTACAGTCTTACGAATCATCAACAATGTATTTAAGGTTTTCTATATAAGCTACCACCATGAACTCTGTCTACCAACACTCTACTCTATATAGAATAGTAATACTTAAAGCTGCACTAAATGATTTTAAATATTTCCTGCACGTAACAATTTAAATTTGAGCTAAAAATATACTCTATGCAGTTAATTTTTCTACCAGTTTAATTCAATTTAATAACGCCACTTTTTCTGAAAAAGGAACTAGCTTTTTAAGGAAATTTATTTATCATTATTTTAATACGTCGTTTTTGCAGAATCAATTAGGAATTCTGAGAAAGGGTAAAGCATAAATTATCCTATGATTGCTGATGACTTCGAATTAAAAAAGTTATCAATTAATTTAGTCATTAAATTATCAATTAGCGACATCCGGTACAATATGCAGATTAAAAAAGAATGTACTGAACGTTTTCGCGATTGAAAAGCATTCCCATGAACCTATTAGTCTAGTGCCAAGTGTACAAAAATAAGTTAGCTTGTACTTGGTATTAGACGTGTCAAATTGGATTTACTTTCCGACGTTTCTCCTTCGATGACACAAGACATCTTCAGGAATATTTAATCGATGAGTTTGGACTGCGGAAATAATCGTCCTATTCTGTCAGTACTGCCATGCAAGAAGGGAAGAACAAACAAGAAATAAATGTGACCTATACAGATTTAATGTAAGGTCATGTTTCATTGAGAGGGTATGTAAGGTATTCAAGTTCCGATTCAAATCATTTTTCGCCTGTTCGAAAGCTCTGATATTGACGTTCACATAGATTTGAGTATCGTCAGCATATGCTTGCTTTTTAGTTAGCCTCCTGATAAAAGTATATCACTTGTATATAAAGTGATAGTAAAGAATATCACTTGTATATAACAGTGATACTGTCAAATTTAGCAAGAACTTAATTGTTATCCATTTTGAACAATATCATTTGTTAACTGAAAATTCATAGGCCAAACTGGTTTTCAAAATATTTTTTTCTGCCACCATGAACTATTTTTTCAAATATTTTAGTATACTAATAGGTCTAAGTTCGGACAAATTTGAAGGATTTGATACTTAGGCTAAACCAAAGAATATTTCCAGTTTTCTGGCAAAACATTACACTCAATTGAAAATTTTATAAGATGAGTTAAAATATCAATATAAGGTCTGTTATACTTTAGCATTTTTGCTGAAACACTATCAGAACCGCAAGCATCAGTTCTGATGGGAAACAATATCTTAATAATCTCTTCCACAGTTACCAGTTTTAAACTGAATTTACTCTGTTGTGACCCCAGGAAAAACTGTTATCATAGTTTTGAAGCAAGTCCTCATCTACCATTCCCTCAGTAAACACAGATCCGAAAAAGTCACTAATGCATTGTACATTTTGCAAATTAGGTGGCAAATCAATCGATTTGTTACGCTTTGTTACAAAGGATTAAAGAAAGATAACAATTCTCAAGTCACAAATACTTAAAATAATACACTTACTATCATAGAAAGTTATCATAAAATTCTTGGAGTTGTAATATGTCTTATGAAAGTGTGTTTTGTGTTTGTGAGAGTCCGTCTAAAGCACCTTTCAATAGCAATTTATTCCAGGTTTATGGGTAAATGATTGTAAATCTTAACTTTTTCATAAATCAATAAGTTTTTAGTTAAGGCAAATTTGGGTATGAAGAGAGGAACGCTGCTACTCTTCTGGGCAGTATAAGCACTGTTTTCAGAAAAATTCCTGAATTTTAGTAGAAATGAAAATAACAGTCAAAATTCATTAATAAAAAAAGGTTTACATTGCTTCCTAAACTTTGCTTTATATATGTAGCTCAGTGACCTTTTTTGGCTAACAGAGACGGAATTAATCAATTGATGGTTACAAAATACCCAATCCCATACCTTATGTCATATTTAAAGAATAATATGCCATCTTGGCAGCAGATGAACCTAATTCGTTAAAAATTACTCTAACAGCAAAACATTCAGAAGCAAACTTTTTACTAATTAAAGTTACGTGAGTAGATAATTTTAATTCACAAATTTTAACATAGAACAAAAGCTTTCACAGCTGTGGTCTATTAAGAGATCATGGTTTTTGAGATTAGACCGTGTCAAAATGGAATCGCTTTCCGACGTTTTGCCTTCGATTGTACGAGGCATCTTCAGGGATCTTTACTTCACGTGATCGAAACACTGAATGGGCTCAGAGAGATCTAGGCCGGCTATTTCTAGTTAAAATTCTTTACAATCGGAAACAGAGAAACTGACTCAAGCTTTAAGAGAGATTGGACATTGCAACCTTTCCTACTCCACGAAATAAAACGAATTAAGAGTTACTGATACAAAGTGTGGTTTCTCCATTTATACATGAAACAACTAATAAATTATAAGGTTACTTCGCCGGTCCTAACATACGTACAATCTTCAATACACACAAGAAAATTGGACAATGTTTGCGATCGTCAAAGGACATTATTCCTTTCTAAACGGAAGGAGTATTGTTCTTGTGGCGATGTCTATATTGGAGAAAATGGACGATTCATATCGATTAGGCTTAAGGAACACGAACGATGTATTAGGAAAAGACAAATTGTGTAGTCTGCTGTATCTGAATACCAACAATCCACTAGATATGTTATGATAAAATTAGAGAATCTATTGAAATTTATAAGCATCCTAACAATTTCAATAGAGATAGGGCTTCTGTCTAGATCAAGTTTCTTCAACCTTTTTTAGTGCATGTAATTTTTATTATCTCTGAAGTCAGAAAACCTTGATGGAACTTTTAAACACTTATAAATGTCACATTCTTTTTTAGTTCCTTTAATCTGAAAAAGGGCAGCCATCTCTTCAGTGTTTTCAAAATTATTACCAATGCCCCGAATAAATATAGCTAATTGAGCGGTATCGGTTAAATCTGTGCTTTTGTCGAGCGCAACAGAATAGTATACGAACTTCCATGCACGTTCTTTTAGTGAATTTTCAATGTCTGATAAAGTCACCATCAGTAAAACGTATTGATTTCAAAGCTATTTTTTCGGATATTATGTAGCTAACCTTGCTTGCTTCATTTTCAATGTTCTGCTTTTGAAAACTATTTTACTTTACTTTATCTTGCCGTAATTGCACTTTGAATGTCTCAAACTTTGTGGCTTACTTTATTTCGTAATGTCTTTTTAAGTTGTATTCTTTCAAGGCTGAAAGGGATTCTTGACACACCAAACAGACGGTTTTTGATTAACACGTAGTCCACTTTTCTTGAAATATGCGCTTTTCTTCACTAATTTTTCATTTTTTACCCCAAGTAGAAGCCATTTTTAATGTCAAGTTAAAAGAAACGAGTTTAATTCTCCGATAAAAATGTCCACGACAAAACTAAACTTGCGTGGAAGTATCCGCCTTACACACGTCAGAACAGCACAGGTAGCACATTCACTGCTAGTTGGCACTCTTTCGCTCGTATCGCTTCGTTCGCTCTTGGACTTAGAACTGGCCGCTGCCGTGTGATACCGGATCTTCAATAATTAGAAGCACACCAATTCTTCCACCTTTTCCAAATGATATTTATTAGAGCGTTGTGATCAGTTCCCCTCCAGAGAAGAGTTGTATCATCCTCAAAAATAGTACAAGTCCCCCGAATATCCAAAAAACCAAGAACATTAATGTACATCAAAAATAGAATTGGGCCCAGCACAGAGCCTTGTGGAACACCATCGCTGAAGTAGCATATTTGGTCTTCCCAATAGGTATGACTGAAACCACTGTAATGAAGTTAGAATTGACACAATCGAACGCTTTAGAAAAGTCACAAAAAGAGGAGCAGTAACATCCACTTCATTCAAACCTAAGTAAAGATTGTCAAGGAAAAAGAAGACACCTCGCCAGTGGACTTACACCTTTGAAAACCAAACTGACACTTTTTCACAATGTTATATCTGTTCAGAAAAGACAGCACTCTTATCTTAACGCGCATTTCGACAACTTTACTGAGTGTTGTAAGTAAGCCAATAGGTCGAAAATTTGAATGATTCTCATGATCTCTGAGGTCCTTAAAATCCCCTGACAAGAAGTTTATTATTTCTATAGTAAGCCAGGTTTTTTTTTGGTTTTAATTTTTTGCAAAGGAAGGCTATATCTTTATAACAACCTGACGATGGCTACTTATCATTATCCATATCTAAATAAATGTGTAATGTGAGAATACCCAAAAACAAACAAAATAGCTTTATTGTTACTATATCTAAAAATATAATAATAATATAATAATAAAAAAATATATAATATAATAAATATATAGAGATAAAACATATAATAATAACAAAACAATAGACATCAATCAATAATTAAAATAAAAACTATACATCTGTATAATAACAAATGTCAGTAATATAAAAAACAAATGTTGAGTCAGTAATATTTAAAATATTGTACATACTATCATAGAGGGTTATCATAAAATTCCTGCAGGTTGTAGTATGGCTTTAACTTTAGAATGTTTTTGAGAGTTCGTCTAAAGGTCTTTTCAATAGGAATTCATTTCAGGTTCATAGAAAAGTGGTTATAAATCTTAAACCTTTCATAAATCAAAGAGTTTTTAGCTAAAGCAAATTTGGTTATTGAGGGAGGAACGGTGCTACTGTTTATTTATGTACTATTTATCACAGTTAAAACTTAAGTAATTAGAAGCACATCATTCTTTCATCCTCTCCAAATCCTCACAAATGGTATTCATTAGAGCGCTGTGATCAGTTCCCCTCCAGAGAAGAGTTGCATCTGCAAAAATAGTGCAAGTCCCCCGAATATCCAAAAAAGCAAGAACATTAAGGTACAACAAAAATAAGATTGGGCCCAGTACAGACTCTTGTGTACAAAGTATCTTCTTCTCGATAGGTGTGACTGAAAACATTGTAATGAAGTTTCCCTAAAATCATAGTGCTCCATTTTTTTAAAAACTTATGTATTATTGTCACAATCAAAGAAGAAAGGGAAGACAGCATTGACAGTCGACTTACCCCTTTGAAAACCAAACTGACACTTTGTCAGAATGTTATATCTGTCCAGAAAAGAAAGCACTCTGACCTTAACGAGCCTTCCACCAACTTTACTGAGTGTTGCAAATAAGAAAATTGGTCGAAAAATTGAAGGATCCTCAGGATCCCCCCCCCCCTTGAATATGTAATCAAAAAAGAAGGAAAATTTTCCTCACAAAAGGAATGGTTAACTGCTTCCGCTAGCACGTGTAGTGACTCATAGGGTAGGTTCTCAAAAATTCTGATAGATATATCACCAAATCCAGAGGAGTTCTTATTTTTTTATTTGCCTAAATACATTCCCTAATTCATAACCGTCAAAATTTGTAAGAAACAAAGTTTGATGAACAAAACTATTTTGCTTGGATTTGTTTTAAGCCTATTGGCCACAGAACAAAAAAAGTGAATTAAAACATTAGGATCCAATGATGATTTATCACATACAACATTATTTTTTTCCCGAAGATCATTTACAATATTCCAGTTTTTCTTTGTTTTATTTCTCGCATTGTTAATTCTTATAATATAATTCTTTGGCCAATTTGATAACCCTCCGATAAATATTTCTATATCTATTAAAGTAATGTATAAAATATTCATTATAAGTAAATTTTCGAATTTTTTTGAGGAGTTTATTATTCCTCTCTCTAATAAGCCAGGGTGTTTTATTTTTTGTTTTAATTTTTCGCAGAGGATCATTAGATCCCATAATACTCTGCCAAACTGTTGTGCCCAAATGTTTAAAGTTTGTGAAATTTTTAGTACTATACAGGGTTATTCACGCAACACTTTCATTAAAAGTTTTTGATGATGGCATTTAGATAAAAATTTCAAATTTTGGGATTAAGGTAAGGTCAAGGGGCACTTCTTTTTTGAAATATTTTCAACTTCCTGTCACTTTCGGTTTAACCGGAAGTTGGTATCGACTTGTTTATTTTAAATGGAACACCCTGTATTTTATGAAATTCAGCGGCAAACATTCACATTTTCAAAGCCGCTAAAGTCCGTTTTTTTAAATGGGACACCCTATAACTTTATGCACTATCAAATTTAGAATTTAATTTTCTATCGAACTGTATTAAGGTTGCCTATACCTATACCTAAAATATCGTAAATTTTACATGTTCCAATGTTGAGCCATGGAAAAACAATTGAGATCCAATATCCAATATGACAGATGATTAGTATGCGTTATTTATTGAAAGCTGTTGATAAACTAAAAAAAAATGGAAGAATACTCAAACGCTGATATTCTCAATCTATTTTATATTCATGGAGAAAATTTTTTGGAGAGAACGTGTCGTGTGTTTAATGAACGCCACCCTGATTTGCCGCCAATGAACAAGTCAAAATTCAAGAGGATTGAAACGAACTTTTTGCATTTTGGCAAGATTAAAGTTACAAAAAATGTTCCGAAACCAGTGACAAATGCCGAGGATAACGTAATAAACACATTAGCTTATTTCCACGCAAACCCGCAAAGTTCAATACCGTCTGCAGAAAACGATTTGGGAATTTCTTCTTCATCTGTCCAAAGAATCTTGAGCGAACATCATATGCACCCTTATTCCTTCCAAAACGTGCAAAGACCTGGTGATGACGTCCGAAGGAGAATTTTGCGAATTCATGTTTTTGAAAACAACCCTCAATTCCTTTCAAAAATATTTTGGACCGATGAAGCGAAATAGAGAAGGAATAACAAATAGAAGAAACGAATATTTCTGGGCAGCAGAAAATCCGCACGCTTTACGCGAAACGCGTTCTCAAGAGAGGTTTAGCTTCAATGTTTTCGGTATAGTATTAAATGATCAGGTGCGGTACTGTATTTATGAAGACAATTTAAACAGTGATAAGTATTTGGAAATTCTACGAGGAACTGTTTCTGAATTTATAGAAGAAATTCCTATTGGTGAGCTGCAAAATTATTGGTATCAATTAGATGGGGCACCAGCACATAATTCCGCTGCAGTTTATCTCCAATTATCTCGAATTTTTGAAGATCGCTGGATTAGTCCCAATGGCCCTTGGAGATGCCCCCGCGATCGCCTGATTTAACACCCCTAGACTTTTATTTATGGGGATTTATCAAAGGTAAAGTCTATGCTTCCCCAGTAAATAACCAACAAGATTTACTGGACAGGATACGAACAGCTTTTGCCGAATTAGAAAACGGACAAATTCAACGGGCCACAGCAACTGTACAAAGAAGAATTGAAATGTGTCTTCAAATGAACGGACAGCATATAGAACATTTGTTATAATTCAATTTTATTCTTTTATTTATTTATTGTTGATTGTTAGATTGCTATAATTTTTAAGTTCACTAAAACAAATTTAGAACAGTCTCGAACTTAGTAGATATGGTTAAAAATAATGCAAACAATTTATTACATTTTTTATAACTTTAACTTTTCCGAAACGAAAAAATTTCGTTTCAATCCTCTTCAATTTTCTCTTGTTCATTGGCGATAAATGAGGATGTTTTTCATTAAAAACTTGGCACCTTCTCTCCAATATTTTGTAACATTCTCCGCGAATATAAAATAAATTGAGAATATCAGCTTTTGAGTGTTATTTTATTTTAATTTAAAAGTTTCAAATCAGCTGTCATGTTGAATAGAAAAGCACAACAATTGTTTTTTCATGGCTTACTACGGGAAGGTGTAAGCATTTAGCAAATACATATGATAGTTTAATAAAAACCTGATTATTTAGAAAATGGTTACGAATAGGTATAGGGAACTTTAATACAGTTCGATAGAAAATGAAATTCTACATTTGATAGTGCATAAAGTTATATGGTGTCCCATTTAAAAAAACGGACTTTAGCGGCTTTGAAAATGTGAATGTTTGCCGCTGAATTTAGGACACCCTGTATAAAAATAGACAAATTCAATAAAAAAAATAGAAACCTAAGATTATTTCTCTCTCAAAATATGAAGATTATATCTTCAAAACTTACAAAAATATGAGATTTTAAATTTTGGTACCCCGAAGGCTCATTTTCGGTTCAAGGTCAAGTATCTTAAGAACGCTTGAACTTAGGTATAGGACATGCTACATAAAATAGCATTAAAATGAATCCAAAAATATCATAAAATACAGGGTGTTCCATTTAAAATAAGCAAGTTGATACCAACTTCCGGTTAAACCGGAAGTGATAGGAAGTTGAAAATATTTCAAAAAAGAAGTACCCCTTGACCTTACCTTAATCCGAAAATTTGAAATTTTTATCTAAATGGCATCATCAAAAACTTTTAATGAACGGGTTGCGGTAACCCTGTATATTCTACCGTATTTATGTCCTGTATTATTTATCCTCTAAGAGGCCTCCGTAGAAACCCTATATCCGTGGAACCATCAAAGATAAAGTTATGATTAAAAAACCGAAATGTTCATCAGAAAATGCTTCATTGAATGATGAAATTTAAAAAAATCCATTCCTTCTAATTTCTTTTATGGAAAATGAATTAAGTTCAGTACCAAAAAAAGTATTCTAGAATCGTTGAAATTGGTTTAGTTTAGTAAAATTAGGTAAAAAAATCAAGTGCTCCACTTTTTCTCCTTCAGTGTAGTTTATTAGTTTGCGATAATACACGGAGGTACATTTCGCAGCCGACTATACCGAACTGTTGACTTAGGTAAGGAGCCTGTGCCAATTTACATTATTGCTATAATTGGCTGTTTAATCCAAAAGGCTTATTTTCTTTTTTGTAGCAAGCAGAGGAGTATTCTTGTCTTAATTGCATTAATTATTGAGATTTACTAGATTCGTGTAGCAAGTAGATTGTCCGAGGGTACTTTACGAGAGGAAATAACAAGGAATAATTTTCTGCTATTATAAAATCCGATTTCATGAAAATTACCTGTTTAGTATTGGAATACTTTTTATACAGGGTGATTCAGAAATAAGTACCGAAAATTTACAGTCATGTAAACCTTCACGAAAAAAAGTTTTATATAATTTTTCTCTAAACCTCACCGTTTAGAATATACACATACTGTCAGGAGCGAGATATCAATTTCAATTTTGGAACCTGTTATCCCTACATAAAGACCCATTAACCCAATAAACGATAACCATATAGGTTACCTCAGAGGCGCAGAACAGGGGTATATGCCCTGCATTTATAGTTATATTTTTTTTACCACTTGGTATATTGCTTATATTTATTAAAAATATTTATAGCTTGGCTTCTATACTAAAAATCATTACTCTAAGAATTTTTTCATACCAGCTATTAATTCGGAGTTTTATTCGAGTTAATGTGTCAAAACCCTTTATAGGCCAAGCAATAGAGCAGAAATGTATTGATTTTGTGACAAAAATACTACCTGAAAACTAACTGAGCCATCACTTAAAACACATTCTGCTGGTTCATCCTGATGTTTTTTCTACTCGTAACTATTATTTATTAATTTGTTATAAACAATTTGGTGCAAGAAATGGCGTTTTTGCTTATAAAATGAAGACGATTGAAGTAATTACAATGCTATACAGAGGCGAATTGTAAGAAATTGAAATACGAACAAAATTAGCTTTTAAACAAGTCGATCTACTTTGGTTCAATGTGGATAAAACGGTGGCCTTATCTTATAAGGGAACTTTACAACCACCTCTGCTACTTAACAGCAATATTAAATAGTTCAGTCGGTTAAATTCCCGGGTTTGAATATAAATAACAACCTAAAATGGTCTAAGCATATTGACACCTTAACTAAAAAACTGTCTACCGCCTGCTTTGCCATTCGATCAGTTTCAAAAGAACTGGATCGTATCTTCTGCCAGCAGGGGCGTGTAGTCCATGGAAGCAAGGGAAGCGATGCTTCCCTAAAAAAATTACTAAAAGGTAATTTTTGAAATAGGAAACCATTAATTTAGATAATATTAAAAATGTTAAAATATTATCTTAATTATCAAGACCATAATAAATGCGGCCTTGACTCCGACCCAGCCACAATATAATATCGAATAGAACCTAAGCGGGCCACTAGCTTCTCTGCAGCCAAGTCCTGTATGCTTGATTTCTTGTGTATCGAGCCAGAGGCTATTGAACTTTCTACCGGCTGTTTGCAATTTTTGCATTTCAGTCGCGTGCTTTAAGTGGTGGCGGACGCTATCGTTGGAGTAGGTTCTTTGTTCGACCGGTTATCCGTGTATTGTGCGATACGTACGTCGCGTCGTGCACGGTGCGACATGGAAGACAATAATACGGACGTGAATATGCAAATACCGTCAACTTCGGCTCTCGGTAATAACGTTGAAAATGTTGGAGAATTTAGTAAGAAGAGTGTGTGTGAATGTGTGGTGTGTGTCTTAATAATAAAGGGATTTTCAACATTAAACTTCGCTGATAAGCTTCAAATAATTTCCAAAGGAAGGGCAAAACCGCTTATGGAAAATTTAACTACAAAAATGAAAAACTGTATTAGACATTTTTATCCGGAAAAACGATACGAACAATTTAAATGGGTAACAGGGTGTGAAAATATAAGTAAATTATTTTGTTGGCCATGCTTACTTTTTGAAAATGAAAAAGGTCTCTGGAATAAAACTGGTTTTTCCGATTTAAAAAAATTCCATAAAGCTTTAAAAAGACACATTATGTCCAAAGCGCATTTGCAGGCCGTCATAAAAGAAAAAGTCTTCGGCAAAACCAGATTTGAACACACCCTTAATAAACAGTTGGAAATTAGTCACCGCCAACACAATGAACTAGTCGATAAAAATAGACAAATATTAAGAAGACTTATCGATGTTGTTTGTTTTCTCGGGCACCACGAATTGGGATTTAGACGTCATGACAAAACAAGGGTTTCTTCAAATAGAGGAAATTTTCAAGATTTACTCAGTTTAATGGCTAAATATGATGATTGCCTAAAAAATCATTTAGAGCAGTCTAGTGTTTTTCGCGGAACGTCGAATCGAATCCAGAATTATTCTAAAAAGAATTAAGCAGGAGATTGGCGAGGCGCGGTTCACTATCTATAGTAATACGCTATGTTAAACCAGACGGAAGTATTCAAGAGCGATTTTTAGGTTTTAAGAATGTGTCCGAAAATCGTACAGTAGATGCATTATATACCTTAGTTTATAACGTTACTAAAGAAATTAATGGAGAGCAAAATTAGTTGCTCAAAGCTATGATGGAGCTGCAAAGATGGCAGGAAAATTAGGGGGTCTGCAAGTTAAAGTTCGACAAACTTTCCCAAGTGCTGTGTTTGTCGAATGTTTTGCTCATAAATTAAATTTATCCCATTCCATCAATCACATTAAAGAGTGTAAAGTATTTTTTGTTACTTTAAGTGGCATGGTTGCTTTTTTTCCAAGTCAACAAAACGTACACAAGCTTTGGACTCCATTGTCCACAAACGATTGCCCAAAGTAGCTCCTACTAGTTGGAATTATAATAGAAGACTTGTTTTAACAGTATCCGAAAATCGTGAATCACTGATAGAACTATTTGAGAATATAATAGAAAATAATGAAACGTGGGACTCAGAAGCAATAAATAGTTCGAGGGGGTTTTTGGACTGTTTGAAACGAGATATTAATTTTAGTTATTTGTTGAACATATTTTCAGAAATATATCCATTCTCGGACAATGTTTTTAATATATTACAAACTAATACAAATGATATTGTTTTTTGCTTAAGAAAAGTGGATACTTTTAAGTCCATGTTAAGCCAAAAAAGAGATGACTTTGACCTATTTTGGGAGAAAATGATGACGTTAAATGTAGAGCCACAAGCCAAGCGTCTTCGAACAGATAAGGTGGGAGATGTTCAAACATCATACAGACGCCTCTTTTATGAAATAATCGATCAAATTCAGCAACAAACAAACTATGGATTTAACGGTTTAAATGATTTTAAATTCCTCGAGCTCTGCAATTTTGATGCATTTAAAAAAAACTTTTTCAGGAAATGCGTTTAAATCTCTTCTTCTTCATTATGGTCAATTCTTCGACCGAATGTTACTGCGATCTGAACTAAAAGTGATTTACGAAACTGATGGCATTAGCGCAAAATATAACGCTAAGGAACTAATGCAATTTTTAAAAGACAAGGAGCTGGAAGATGCCTACACCGAAGTGTCCAAATTATGTGAATTAGTATTGACAATACCTGCCACAAGTTCATCAGTAGAACGCAATTTCTCATCACTTAAACGTATAAAAAATTTCGTGAGAAATTCAACGGGGCAGGAGAGACTTTCGCATACATCGCTGTTGTCCATTGAAAATAAACTTCTCCAAACTATGTCGGAGCATCGACGTTTTTATGATGACGTCATTGACGAATTTGCAAAAAATGATCGAATAATCGAATTACATTACAAATAGGTAAGTTTCTAAAAATTGCTTCCCTTTCTTAAAATTTTACCGCACCCCCCTGTCTGCCAGACTTACTTATTTCTCTCTATTTTCATCTCCGCTATGGCCTTCTCTTTTGGGGCTGCTGTACCACCAAGCAATTTCTTAGTATTTTTAGGCTTCAAAAAAGAGCAATCCGCTATTTGTTTGGTCTAAATAATAGAGCACACTGCCAATACTATTTCAAAAAACATGAAATATTAACACTTCCTGCATTATTTATTTCAGAAACCATCTGTTTGATGAGAAAACATATAAGCACATTCCCGGGAAGACTACAACACGCATATCCTACCAGAAACTCTAGGCATGACATACCTTCCCATTTCTTTCACAGAATTAATTAAAAAATCAATTATTTACAATGCCATAAAACTTTAAAATCATCTTCCAGAACATTTAAAAACAATCCCTATGTTTGCACCGAAAAAAACCAAAGCGTACCTCATTGAAAGACCTTTTTACTGCGTTATTGATAATGAATAATGTCATTAAAATGTTTTTTTATTTGCTTGTTTACTTAAATCATGTTGCTGCAAGACATTTGAAAATATTTTATAAGGAATGAACTGTCCGTTAACATTAATTATTTTTGTTACATGTTGGATTAAAATTTTACATTTTCTTTTTTTTTTCTAATACACTTTAATTACTACATTAGTCCAGTACACTTTTTGTTTAACTTCACTTATTTTGCTTGTATAACGATAACAAAATAGTTTAAGGTCGTGTAATTTTAATTTCAATGCCATCGAAATTATTCACCTCGCAAATGTATTGTTTATTTCCTTTAGTTAGGTCACCTGGATTCAGTAACCGCTTTACGGCAATGTTACGAATATAACGAGTGTTATATTTATAATTTATGTATTTGCATCGACCTATCGAAAAAGGTGATTTTTTTTTGATCAATATTTCGTTTTTTCATTGTTTTGTTTTAAGGTAAATTTTGCTTTGTCCATAAAATTGTAACAATTTTCCTGCAACAAGCATACTTTTGTTTGTTTGTTTGATTAGTTTCAAAGAAACCCCTGAAAAACCGAAAATTCGCCATTTTTTAGTTGGTCATTTTTTAAGTTGTAGCCTAGACCTTCCTGGAAATGGTATCCAATTACATAAACTTTATGCAAACACACTCATATACAGGGTTATTCACGCAACCCGTTCATTAAAAGTTTTTGATGATGCCATTTAGATAAAAATTTCAAATTTTGAGATTAAGGTAAGGTCAAGTGGTCCGTCTTTTTTGAAATATTTTCAACGTCCTGTCACTTCCGGTTTAACCGGAAGTTGGTATCAACTTGCTTATTTTAAATAGAACATCCTGTATTTTATGATATTTTTGGATTCTACGGAGAATTTTAATGCTATTTTATGTAGCATGTCCTATACCTAGGTTCAAGCGTTCTTAAGATACTTGACCTTGAACCAAAAATGAGCCGTCGGGGTACCAAATTTTAAAATCTCATATTTTTCTAAGTTTTGAAGATATAATCTTCATATTTTGCAGACGATCGGTAAATAATCTTAGGTTTCTATTTTTTTTATTGAATTTGTCTATTTTTATATAGGGTGTCCTAAATTCAGCGGCAAACGTTCACATTTTCATAGCCGCTAAAGTCCGTTTTTTTAAATGGGACACCCTATAACTTTATGCACTATCAAATGTAAAATTTAATTTTCTATCGAACTGTATTAAGGTTCCCTATACCTATTCGTAACCATTTTCGAAATAATCAGGTTTTTATTAAACTATCATATGTATTTGCTAAATGCTTACACCTTCCCGTAGTAAGCCATGGAAAAACAATTGTTGTGCTTTTCTATTCAACATGACAGCTGATTTGAAACTTTTAAATTAAAATAAAATAACACTCAAAAGCTGATATTCTCAATTTATTTTATATTCGCGGAGAATGTTACAAAATATTGGATAGAATGTGCCATGTTTTTAATGAAAAACATCTTCATTTATCGCCAATGAACAAGAGAAAATTGAAGAGGATTGAAACGAAATTTTTTTGTTTCGGAAAAGTTAAAGTTATAAAAAATGTAATAAATTGTTGACATTATTTTTAACCATATCTACTAAGTTCGAGACTGTTCTAAACTTGTTTTAGGGAACTTAAAAATTATAGCAATCTAACAATCAACAGTAAATAAATAAATAAAATAATAAAATTAAATTATAACAAATATTCTATATGCTGTCCATTCATTTGAAGACACATTTCAATTCTTCTTTGTACAGTTGCTGTGGCCCGTTGAATTTGTCCGTTTTCTAATTCGGCAAAAGCTGTTGGTATCCTGTCCAGTAAATCTTGTTGGTTATTTACTGGGGAAGCATAGACTTTACCTTTGATAAATCTCCATAAATAAAAGTCTAGGGGTGTTAAATCAGGCGATCGCGGGGGCCATCTCCAAGGGCCATTGGGACCAATCCAGCGATCTTCAAAAATTCGAGATAATTGGAGATAAACTGCAGCGAAATTATGTGCTGGTACCCCTTCTAATTGATACCAATAATTTTGCAGCTCACCAATAGGAATTTCTTCTATAAATTCAGAAACCGTCCCTCGTAGAATTTCCAAATACTTATCACTGTTTAAATTGTCTTCATAAATACAGTACCGCACCTGATCATTTAATACTATACCGAAAACATTGAAGCTAAACCTCTCTTGAGAACGCGTTTCGCGTAAAACGTGCGGATTGTCTGCTGCCGTTTTTTCTATTTGTTATTCCTTCTCTAGAAAATTTCGCTTCATCGGTCCAAAATATTTTTGAAAGGAATTGAGGGTCCTCTTGAATTTTCAAAAACATGAACTCGCAAAATTCTACTCGTCGGACGTCATCACCAGGTCTCAAGGCTTGCACGTTTTGGAAGGAATAAGGGGTGCATATGATGTTCGCTCAAGATTCTTTGGACAGATGAAGAAGAAATTCCCAAATCGTTTTCTGCAGACGGTATTGAACTTTGCGGGTTTGCGTGGAAATAAGCTAATGTGTTTATTACGTTATCCTCGGCATTTGTCACTGGTTCCGGAACATTTTTTGTAACTTTAACCTTGCCAAAACGCAAAAAGTTCGTTTCAATCCTCTTGAATTTTGACTTGTTTATTGGCGGCAAATCAGGGTAGCGTTCATTAAATACACGAATATAAAATAGATTGAGAATATCAGCGTTTGAATATTCTTCCACTTCGATTTAGAAGATTTAGTTTATCACTGATAGCTTTCGATAAATAACGCATTCTAATCATCTGTCATATGGCTCACCATTGGAACATGTAAACATTTAAGCAAATACATACGATATTTTTATAAAACCCAATTATTTCGAAAATGGTTACGAATAGGTATAGGGAACCTTAATACAGTTCGATAGAAAATGAAATTCTACATTTGATAGTGCATAAAGTTATAGGGTGTCCCATTTAAAAAAGCGGACTTTAGAGGCTTTGAAAATATGAATGTTTGCCGCTGAATTTAGGATACCCTGTATAAAAATAGACAAGTTCAATAAAAAAAATAGAAACCTAAGATTATTTACCGATCGTCTGCAAAATATGAAGATTATATCTTCAAAACTTACAAAAATATGGGATTTTAAAATTTGGTACCCCGAAGGCTCATTTTCGGTTCAAGGTCAAATATCTTAAGAACGCTTGAACCTAGGTATACGATATGCTACATAAAATAGCATTAAAATTCTCTGTAGAATCCAAAAATATCATAAAATACAGGGTGTTCCATTTAAAATAAGCAAGTTGATACCAACTTCCGGTTAAACCGGAAGTGACAGGAAGTTGAAAATATTTCAAAAAAGAAGTACCCATTGACCTTACCTTAATCCCAAAATTTGAAATTTTTATCTACATGTCATCATCAAAAATTTTAATGAACTGGTTGCGTGAATAACCCTGTATATATATATATATATATATATATATATATATATATATATATATATATATATATATATATATATATATATATATATATATATATATATATATATATATATATATATATATATATATATATATATATATATATATATATATATATATATATATATATATATATATATATATATATATATATATATATATATATATATATATATATATATATATTATATATATATATATATATATATATATATATATATATATATATATATATATATATATATATATATATATATATATATATATATATATATATATATATATATTCATTTGCGTTAAAATGTGTCTTTGTGTGTTTGTAACAAAGATGACATATCTCTGTGAGCATATCCGGTCACTTTGTCAAATCATAAGACTTTTTTTTAATTATAATGTAAGGACGTAGCCGAATCATGCATCCTACAAGTGGCCCTTCAGAAAAGTAACTACAGAATGCTAAACATTCCGAATCATACGAATTCGCAAATAACGTCAAATAAATAAATAATGAAATCAATAAATCTAAGAAAAATATGTCAGATCAGCAAACACAAATTACCAACAAAGAGAAAGATTTCCAATTGAAGTAAAATAATACATGAATAATAATAAAACTACATAACTATATAAATAAAAAACGAACATCAATATCGGCCAAAAACATCACAAAACCAATCCGGTTAATTGCCTTTTTAGCTGCTTAGTCTGAAAATGTCATATTCCGAGAAGTGATGATTGTAATTGTGAACTAGTCGGTCAACAAATGCACTAAACCCATAATTTGTTCGGTGGTACCTTTCAACAAACAGCTGTGATTGTCTTGTTCTCTTAATAGAAACTAAAAACGGGACTGATCCCAGCAGCACTTCACAGTCAATCCTCCCATTGACTAATTTATGCAAAAAGACCAGAAGTGCCTTCTTTCTTCTAAATTCAAGGGTTTGAAGGCCGCAAAGAATAGCTCTAGTATTAAATGATTGACCTTGACATGGGAAATGAAATTTATTTAAGAGGTATTTTGAAAACCTATTTTGCACCCTTTCAATTCTGTCGATGTGACACTGGTATGATAGACTCCATATTGTACAACAATATTCTAGAACGCTACAAACCAATGTGTATAGAGACACCTAATTACTTTGGTATCAGTTACGTGTTTCGTATGTCGCTTTATAAAACCCAGTAGTCTAAAACCCTTAAGTACAATGTTATCAATATGTAGATTAAAAGTTAGATTTTCATAAAAAATAACGCCTAGGTTCGTGAAGAAACTAACAACTTCAACATTTACTTTATCTATGAAGTAGGTGGAGGGTATGGAATTAATACATTTGTAAAAACGGAGCACTTTACATTTCGAGATGTTAAGAGAAAGATTCAACGTCAGACTGCAGAGGACTGGAGTCTGAGGAGACTGGTGAAAAGAATTTTAAGTCGTCTGCATATAAAACACATTCAGAACATTCGAAACAATACTATATCATTTATAATGAGCAGAAAAAGAACTGGACCAACATGTGAACCCTGCGGGACATCTGATGTCAGAAGAACCTCCCTGGAAACTGAACCACATATGTTGACTTGCTGGCAACGATTAAATAAATACGATTTCAAGATATTTTCTACAAAAACTAATTTGCTGTAATTTCCATAACCATAAATAATATTGATCAGTTTGCCAGCCTCAACCGATGCCCACTACAACACAAGTTCCCCTAGATACCTTTGATTTGAGAAAAGAGTATATGATTTGACAAAGTGATTGGATACGCATGAAGATATATCATGTTTGTAAGCATTTTTTACTAGTTTTGCAACATTTTACCGCAAAGTGAGAATATACGCTTGGAAGTGCCATGAGTTAGCGCAGTAAAAAATTCAAACTGCAATAACTTAAAAACTAATTATCCGACGATGCCTGCCTAGTGCTTGCTTTAAGTTCATGTTATTGACTACCATTTCCCGGAAGATCTATGCTACAACCCACAAAAGACCGACTTATGAATTTTTGAAAAAATTGTGAATTCAGCTTTTTCCGGATTTTCTTTGAAACTAATCATCCTATCGACTGCCATTTTTTGCACGAAATTGTTTGTAACAAATTAATAAATAATAGTTATGAGTAGAAAAAACATCAGCGTGGACCAGCAGAATGTGTTTTAAGTTATGGCACAGTTGGATTCTGGTAGTATTTTTATCACAAAATCAACAAATTTAGGCTCTATTGCTTGGCCTATAAAGGGTTTTGACGGATTAACTCGAATAACTCCGAAATGATAGCCCGTATGAAAAAATTCTAAGAGTAATAATTTTTGTTTGTACTGATAATATGTTCCAAAATTGACAAATATTACATAATAAAATGTCTTTTTTATCACACATGTTTAATGTCCTGTATTAATTTTATAAAACTTTTTTCATTTTTCGTGAAGATTTACGTGCCTGGAAATTTTCGGTACTTATTTCTGAATCATCCCGTATAATAAATTTTTATTTCAAAGATGAAAGACTGTTCTCTAAAAGGTTTTCATTTGCTTTTACGGCATTCCAAATTCTACGAAATAGTTTCATTCATTTTGTATGTCAAATATAAAATAACTCAAATCTTCAAGAAAAATAAAACAATACCAGTCTGAGCTGAGTTCAGTCTCTTAATCAAACATCATTTGAACTCCTTAAACCATAGGAAAACTGATCGTCTTCTTATTTTTTAAAATATTGAAATAATGTTTTTTTTACAGGTGGAACCTGAAGGCACCTCAGAATTACCCGCCGCTAGCAGATCCTTATTTCTTGAAAAGGTAAGAACTTCAACTTAAATTGAAAATAAAAGAACTGTTTTGTAGATTATTTCCTGACAGAAATAGATGTGACTGTCGCATAAAGATAGAATTTTTAGAGCTTTTATAGGATACTTTCTGGGATCAACATCTACAGGGTGGCCCATTTATTATGGGACATCAAATATAAAAGTTTTTTGGATTCATTTAAACTTTTAAAATATCATATGTTTTATATATACAGGGTGTTTGGTTTTTTGTGATCAAGTGTCAACTTCCATATTTTAAATAAAACACCCAGTATATTATCTTATTTTTGAATTCCTCGAAAAATTCTAGATATATTTCATGTATAATATCCTAACCCTAAGTTTAACCGTTTTTGACATATTTTCAATTTTACGTCAAAAATAACGTTTGCAGGTCTAAATATTACTGTCAATTTTTCCTATTGAAAGCTTTTATTATTTAATTGGGGTTGATTTCCGTGTGGAAGGGGAGTTACTTTAGTGGTTCGTGTTGACATGTTTGTAATAACTAAATACAGGGTAATCAAAAACTAACATCAAAAATTTAATTGAAAAATCGTTAAAAGTAATTTTTTTTTAAACAAAAACCCCCTATTTTAATAATATTATCTTATTTAGCGTTAAAAATAAGGGTAACTTTTTATAAGATTGCCTATTCCAAAAATTTGTAGTTTTCGAAATATTGACAATTAAACTATTTTCTATTGTAAAAATGCCATACGTTTTTAAATTTTGTAATTAGTTGGCCATGAAGGCGAGGCGCGGCGAGAAAAAAACAGTTGAACACTACATAAATGTCACAATTTGGCTTCCTGTGAGTTTGGAAAATCAATGTTTGTTTTTTTTGCCGCCTAACCTAGTCACTCTTTATTATTTTGATTTTTTACTTTATTTTTATTAATATGCTAAAGTTATACAATGTATACCCCAGAAGAAAGAGCCGATATGTTCTATATTTATATTTACCACTGCAAATAATGTATGTAATAGTGTAACAAGGTTATATAGCGGTTATTTATAATATTTAAATGTATTTATTTATTTGAGACATAGCGGGCATCCCTATCACATTACTGACATTAACTAAGATATGATAAGTAAAATCAAAGGCACTGTGTAGGCTTCTTCGGAATCTTGTTTTACAATGTTATAAAATATAATTGTTAGTATAAATTAATTAAATACCTTATCTCACCAATTCAGCGGCCACATATATCTCGAAGAACAGCAAACTGCAACAACGATGGTATCTTTTCTTCACGAATAACACTTAAAATTAATAACAAAGAAGAGTATTTAAATCTAGAAAATGACGGAATTTACTTAAAATCCCCAAGCTTAGTGCAAAAGAAAAGAAAACAAAAATTTCTAAATAAACTATAAATTTAACTCTTGAAAATATGTAAAAGTTACTCCCCAAATAAATTATAGAATGAAAATTAAATATCTTTGAAAAACTTTCAACCCACTGTATACGTAAAGCCCCACAAACCACTACAAAAGATGAATTTGAAATCAACTGTAACAAACAGAACTTTGACACAGACTAACTTTTGTTTTAGAAATCACAAAAAAGGTCGACACCGAATTTGACTGAAGAACTGCCTCTGGTTGGCTGAAATGCAATGCGTCGTCATAGACGCACCTTGAACCCTTAATTAATAAATACTTCATAGGTGTCGCCTAGAGTTCTACTTTATGTATGTAATTAAAACATTTTCGTCTAAATAGGATAAAAGTGCCTTCTATATAAATGTTTAAAACAGCGTTCTGAATAAAAAAACATGGAATTTTTGAAACGCTTTCTATTATAAAATATTCTATTGTATTTTTAATATAGCAAATTGACAATTCGTTATAATTGAATCTAACCAAATAAAATGTTACATTTATTATGAGCTTTATCTTAAATTAAAGCTTCCTACGCCACAGGTCCATATAGACCATGAACTCTCGAAAGGGAGGCATAGACGATAACAACTTGAGAAGGTAATCTGTCTACACAATCTAGAAGATAGCGTTAGATATAAATGATATTTATTATTTTGTTTAGCATTTAAAACTCTCTAAACTAATATTAGATAAATCCACTTTTTTCTTTTGAAATTTCTTTGAAATAATCGAGTCTGTTTAAGCTAAAACGTGAGAAACCGACTGTTTTAATAAAATATTGTTTGAATTACGTTTCGAATATATAAATATATATACTCTATGCCGTTCCTATAGTCTATTCCGTTACAATAGAAAAAAACTGGATTACTGGCATTACTGGAGCGATAAAAATGAAAAGAAAATAATAGAGGTGAAAACACAATGAAGAAAATCGGTAAAGGTTTGTTGCGTAATTTGCATTCAAGAATTCTAGAGCCACTACGAAGAAAATTTGAATTCTGCAAGATATTTTCAACTACTAAGCAACGATATCCATAGAAATCAAGGAATCACCAACTACTTGTCCAATCGTTAACAATACTTGGATTGCATGGCCACCCAGAAATCCAGACTTCAGTCCTATGAACTATTTCTTCTGGGGTATCTTAAAAGAATATGAATATAAGCAAAAACCAACAGCGGTGAATGAATTGCGTTACAGAATCCAAGGGGATATTAATTTCCTTAATGAAGATCAGTTTGTGCATAATGCAATTTCATATTTGTAAACAGTTTACACAACGTCAATTGCACAAAATGGTGAACATATACAAAACTTACTGCAATAGTTCTTAGTTTTAATTGTTTTGTTTTAGTAAGCATAAGTTACGATTATTTAATAATAAAACATTGTTCTCGTTATCATTATAAGCGTTTTCCTAAAAAAATAAAAAACCATATCCTAAACAATAATAAATAAAAAAGCAATGCCAAATTTTTTGAAATATTCTATTATTCATTTAACACGTTACGTGACGGTTTCTGTTTATCTGGATATCTATCAGCAAATAATGTCTGACATTTTTTAATAAACTTTCTTACATTCCCTACAAATAATAAACAAATGTATATAATCTTCGTGTTAATAATGACCCCAGCATGATAATTATCGATAATAAGTATGTAAATTGTCATACGTCAAGAATTACTTAGTGACATTTCTGTAGTGCTCGATTGTATTTTTTTTTCGCCACTCCTCGCGTTCTTAGCCAACTAATAATAATACTTAAAGGCATTTTTACAATAGAAAAATATTTAAAAGCAAATATCTCGAAAACAACACATTTTCGAAACAGGCAATCTTGTACAAAGTTATCCTTGTTTTTAATGCTAAATAAGATAAAATTATTAAAATAGGGGGTTTCCATTTGAAGAAAATGACTTAACAATTTTTCAATTACATTTTTAATGTTAATTTTTGGTCACCTTGTATTTATTTATTATAAAAATGTACCACGACCCGCTAAAGTAGTTTCAATAGAGGAAATTGATAGACATATTTCGACTTGCAAACGACATTTTTGACATAAAATTGTAAATATGTTAAAAACGGTTAGACTTAGGTATAGAATATTATACATGAAACATCTAGAATTTTTCTAGAATTCATTTAAAATAAGTTGATACGTTGTTACAAAAAACCAAACACCCTGTATACATAAAATATTTTAAAAATCTAAATGAATCCAAAGAACTTCTGTATTTAACATTTTTTGCTATCTCTTACAAGTTCTACACCCTGTAAATTAACTTAGCGAAGATGAGTGATAAAATAATAATATTCCTAAACGTCTAGACTAGCGATTTTTTTTTAATCTTCTCTAGAGTATTCTAGTAACTAAAAGATCTAGGTATATATGTAATTCATATTATACCAACATTATGATCCTTGTCTGAAACATGGCCTGCCGTGCCGCAGGCGCAAGATCCATTATGTCAAACGGCAATCGCGATTTCGCCCTCTTTATCGATCATCAGGGCGTCATAGTCCAGCAGACTCCGTATAGAACATGCCAAAAATTGAATTGAAGCGATCCAGAGTCACACAGAATCATCTGATGCATAGTAAATAGATTACAGAAAAAAATCCAAATGCGAGATTCTCAAGCACAACTCTGAATCAGAAACTTTACTTAACTTACAATATTTTAACATAAATGGATTCATTATTTACGTTACACTCAAAAACGTCTTCCCTCTTTTGTTCACCAAGGATATATTAATATATATAATAATTATAATAACAATTTCAAAAAAGACAGAAAACTTTTAAAAAATATGTTTAACTGCCTTTCTAACTTAATAACTATCAATCCTTGTATAAAACTATATTTAATCTCAGTTAGATAGAACATATATTACGTCAGAAATTCACTTTACCTTCACTTTATGTTTCACTTCAAGTTTGGCACACCAATTTGAGTCTATGAAAAGAATGTAAGTAACTATGGAAACAGTGCAATGATTACTCGCGGTTGGCTACAACTCTGTATATCCATGGAAACGGCCTGCTTTTGACATACCCCCCCCCCTTTCGTCGAGGTTTAAGATCTGTGTGGTGTACTTTAGTTTGTACAAGATGTCCATGCTGCCTCCTGGAGAGATGGAGGTTATCGTGTATCACCCGTATTCATAAGGACGACGACAGGTTTGATGTAACCAATTATCGACCTATTAGTAAAATCTCAGTTTTCGCAAAAATGTTGGAAAAAATAATACATCTGTGAAACCATGGAGAATCCAGATCAGATGGACGGTGTCTACACTGACTTCAGTAAGGCTTTCGACAAAATCAACCATGTTCGCTTGATTGAGATACTTGTAGATGCCGGTGTCGGTTTAGGTATTCGACGGTGGGCTTGGTCCTACATTTGTGGTCCAAAACAAGTCGTCGTAGTAAAGGATCTAACCTAGAGCAACTCCTCTTCATCGTGTTTATTAACATGATTATTGCCAATTTATAGTCTTACATCATCATTACTTATCAATAGATATTCTGGTAAAGTAACTCAGTCAGCGACCTTATCTTTCTACAACAAAATTTTGACCTTATTGTTAGCGAGTATGCCGTTAATGTATTAATAAGTGTTGTGTTTTAAGTAGTAGATTAAATAATCCTATTATATTCAACAACTTCCAAATGGTAAAGATCTGGGAATTGTATTTTATGACAAATTTACTGTTATTGTCCACGTAGAATGGATGGAAAACTCAAGACATTTTTCATATGTATCTACCACTAAACTTCTATATTATTGTTTTTTTTTTCAATCAACGTATGTATTGGATTCTGATATAGAATGTTAGGTCTAGGAGTAGTTAGCCTAAATCTTGCATAAAGCAAGTCCCAGCATGTGGAATTTCGATTGAGATTTAACCAAGAATAAGAGGAGTTGTTAATGTTGTGAAGTAATTTATAAAACAATTTGTAATCCTCTTTTCCGCGAAACGAAACTATAGGATTTGATCATGGTTTGGAGTACCAACTGTGACATTAACTTCAGCAATTACGAAATATTTTTAATGGCTTAAATAACCTAAGGTCACAGGTTTCTTCCTGTTATTGAACTAGATATACCTTACCTTTATGACAATATACCTACTCATAATCTATCTTAATTATAAGTTAGCACTAGGATTCAGATTAAATTTATTTTTTAACACTATTTATAACAGTTATTGTATTTTTTGTAGTTGTTTATTTAACTTGTTGGAAATATATGGCTTATTATTATTTAAAATTCTATTTTTTTTATAAAATATTAGGTTATATAATCATATTTTCTATTAAAAAAAATTCAATATTACTAAAAAATAATAAAATAAAATACTTAATAAGAAATTTTGTTGTGTTCATTTAGGTTAGGCAATCGAATGCAGCGTGCCAAAATGGAGATTTTGGTACAGCCGTCGCACTATATACAGACGCCTTACAGCTGGATCCCACCAATCACATCCTGTACTCTAACCGGTCTGCAGCCAGGTTAAAGCAAGGGCTGTTTTCCCAAGCCCTACAGGATGCGGTTACGGCGAGGGATTTATGCCCTTCATGGCCGAAGGCTTACTATAGGTATGTATAGTTCCGTACCCACCACCAAAATGGGTATTTGTTGTTGCGGATCTAATAAACTAATACATGATCCCCCTAATTCATATATAGGGTTACTGATGTTTTTGAAGATTGAAAACCACATTGTTAACCAATTTTGCAATTATTAGATATATATCGAAATTTAAGAAATAGGCCTAAAGTTTGAAGGTTCCTCAAAAGCTACACCCTTGAAAATTGCAATAACTCTTTCTAGACACTGGGGGAAGATATGATAATGGATCCCACTAGGGCATGAACACGGTATTTCGTAACTCCTGGAAACCACTTAATAATATATCGTCCCAACCAGCTGAATTTGCATTTTTAATCTCAGATATTGTATTATTCAACTCAGTAATATTTGTTGAATGGCGAAGAAACGAATCCTGGATAAAAATGTTTTGCAAATATTCTAGAGTATTTTTAGTACAAGTAATATCTCTTTGTTAGCATTGTTGAAATTGACCAATAAAATTGATTTAAGGAATTGCATCGCACACTACATTTACTTGCCACCCTTTCTCTCCGGCTTAACTCTCTGATAATCACTGGCCCACAAGATTTTTCTAACACAGGCCAGCTCATTATTTTCACAATGGAAATACCCCCCCAATAATAAAAAAAATATTCGGAAAACCCTAACACGTACCATTTTTTAATAGCCTAATTAGAACCTTTATAAAGGCAGGTAAACAATTTTATTGTGGGACGGCTAAAATGGGTCCATTTTACAACGCAAAAATTATCTAGACTGGGTTGTTTACAACATTAGACATAAAATAAACGTTTAATATCACTCTTCTGTTGAGTTTCGAATTGAGTGGTTCTCTGTGTATCGATAAGCAAGTGTATGAGAAGACGAGAATGTCGAGTCAAACGCGCCGAAGTTGCAAAATTTCTCTTGACAAATTTTGTTATATTTGTGGAGAATCTCTGGTGAAATCACAAGCCAGGCCATTTTCCAAAAATGTAAAAAAAGCCTACTTTAAATATTTTGGTGTGTTAATTGGAAATCAAGATAAGCGGTGGGCATGTGTAGTTGTAGTGTATCATTGGTGCAGTGGATGAAGGGAAAGAGAAAAAGTATGCCCTTTGCAGTTCCAATGGTATGGCGAGAACCCACCAATCATTCTGACGATTGTTATTTTTGTCTGACAAAGACTGAAGGTTATTCCAAAAAGGGAAAGCACAATACAGAATATCCAAATTTGCAATCTGCCATACGACCTGTAATACACCTCCCTAATACAAATTTGCCAGTGCTTACTGCGCCTTTAGATTGGCGCGCTATTGATTTGGGAGATAATGGATATAACGCATCATCAGGCAGCTCGGAAGAACAGTGCATCGATCCCACTTTTACCACAGGTTCCAGTTCCGTCGAGCCACATTTGATTGTTCAAAGTGAATTAAATGATTTAGGGTTATCCAAGCAACAGTCAGAACTTCTGAGTTTCCGTCTTAAGGAATAGAACCTATTGGCCAAAGAAACAAAAATTACGAATTTCAGAAAAAGAAATGCTATGTTTTCTGAATTCTACAGTATGGAAAATTCGTTGTGCGTGTGTACTGATATAGGCAGTTTAATGCAGGAACTTGATATTGAACATTCTCCCCGTGAGTGGGGCTTATTCATAGACTCATCTAAATATAGCTTAAAAGCTGTGTTATTGCATAAGAGAAATTTAAAACCCTCTATACCAGTTGCCCATTCAGTTACAATGAAAGAAAATTATGAAAATATGTGAGGACTTAAAAGTTACAGCGATTTTAGTGTGACTTCAGGGGGGATTTACAAAATATTGCTGTTTTCTTTGTTTATGGGACAGTCGTGCAATAAATCAGCATCATGTAACAAAAATTTGACCAGAAAGAAGCGAATTTCAACCGGGATCTCAAAATTTTAAATTTATACCTCTTGTTGATCCCAAAAATGTCCTTTTGCCTCCTCTTCACATTAAGCTTGGACTGAGTAAAAACTTTGTGAAAGCTTTGAATAAAGATGGTGATGGATTTAAATACCTAAGACAAGTCTTTCCCCAGTTAAATGATGCCAAATTAAGAGAAGGCATTTTAATTGGGCCACAAATTAGAAAATTGCTGGACGATGTCAATTTTACGGAAAAGCTTACCAGGCAGGAAATCAGAGCATGGAATTCATTTGTTAATGTAGTATGAGGATTTTTAGGCAACAATATGGATGACAATTATGAACAATTAGTTAATGAACTCTTAGATGCCTATAAAGCGCTTGGTGCCAGAATGTCATTAAAAATTCACTTTCACCATTCCCATCTGTCATTTTTTCCTAAAAATTTGGGAGCTGTTACCATATGTATGCTGTATACCAAGGACGATGGGATCCAGCCATGATGGGTGACTACTGTTGGTTTTTGAAGAGAGAAGATAGGACTCCTCATAAACGGAAAAAATAAAGTTTAATTAGTGTTTTAAGTTAATATTTTTCTCGTTTGCTTTTCTCTTAGATGTATGGCGAAGACTGTAAACATAGTCAATAAACAGGATTAAGAATTTTTTTAAATCATTTTTTCTATAGGTATTAAGTATCGTAACATTCGATATGGTTCTTCTTCCATTGCACAGTTTCAAGCTCATTTTTGTCTGATTCGTGTATATTTTTCAAACATGTGATCTCATCCTCTTTTTTTTTAATTTGATGTTTTCTATTCCACTTTTAATCTAATCTGTAATTTCTAGCCTTTGCCATCACTAAACTTATCTTTGCACTTAGCCAAACATACATTTGTATGTCTTTCGAGCAGTCTAAAAGTGTTTCGATGCAATTTTTATGAAATACAGGGTGATTCATGAGGAAATATCAATACTTCAGGTACGTATTCAGGACACAAAAATAAACATAAAAGTCTATATGTTTTTATTTATTTTTTTATATTTTAAATAAAATCTATGATAATGTTAATATTGGAGTGGGGTTTTTTGGTATGACGAATTTGAATCTAATCTTAGTATAGTTCTTACTTGTAGGGGATGCTACCTACAACTTTTTGAAACAGCGTTATATTACATTTTTGAGTCAAATAATTGATTCCTTGATGTTTGTATTCAGTGACTCAGACATAAACTAAACAGAATGTAAGTATTTAATTTTTACTAAAATTATTATTATGTAGCTATTTTTAATGAAACATAGGCTAGGTTTTATAATTTGCAAAAGTTCTACCATTTACTTTTAAGCACAAGTTAGCTCTATGGTGAATAGCTCGGTTTGCTCTATGGATACATTCGGGTGAATTTCTTAGAGTTTGTGCTGCGTTTGTTATCCGATCCAGTAATGCATCTCTTGTATTTACTTTAGTGGAATATACGAGCAATTTGAACGACTCCCAAAGACAATAATCCAAAGGATTAAGGTCTGGCGATCTAGGAGGCCAATTATACTAGCAACTCAGACCAATCCATAGATTTGGAGTTTTGGTTTAAAAAATCTCTTAGAAGTAAACTCTAGTGTACAGGGGCTCCATCATGCTGCAAATATATGTTTTTTCTTACATTAAAGGGTACATATTCCAATAGATTTCCCAAGTTATTTTTCAGAGAGTCTAAATATTTAAAATACTACCGTCGATTATAAATATACCATTAAATGACCATTTAACATTCCAAACCGCACATTAATGCTAAATTTATGTTGGAAATTATGTTCTACCATAGCTTGAGAATTTTCCTAGGACCACCGGTGTTCGTTGTAAAAATTATTTATATCATCACGCGTGAACTGTGCTTCATCAGTGAACAAAACATACCTATACAACCTTCGATCGATCAATGTCAGGTCCCGATTCTCTTTCTGATACAATTTCCGCACTTCGAAACATCACAGATTCTTCCGCAGTAGCGAAAACTTGTTGAACAACTCTTCTATCTGGAAAACGACGCTGGTACTCCGAGACTGCTTGAATTGAGGCCCCATTGCCGAAGCCATAGACGAATATCATATCTGCATATTCATGATGCGAGAATGAAGTGTACTTATATCTAATGTTTCTTAAATGATTATGATCGGGTAATAAAAAGTATAAACAGAATTTGACAGCAAAATTTTATTCTATTATTATTGGTAAGTAATAGGAAAAAAAGATGGCAACGCCAACCAGCAGTTGTTCGGTCAGGCAAGGCACACTTCTATTTTTTTACAATACACGCATACTTTATGTGCATTTGATAAAAAAATCACATGCGCCGCCATTGTTTTAAATCCAAATATCTCGAAAACGGTTGCTCATATCAACTTTTAACTTTTTGACGTGAAAATGACAAAGAAATAATTTAATTTACTCAAAAATGTAATACAGGGCTATACTAAAAAGTTGTGATTGTTCGAAGGAGTACAAAGATATGTAGGTAGCGCCACCTACAAGTAAGAGCTATACTAAGATTAGATTCGAATTCATCGTACCACAACATCCCTGGATAAAACTTTTCATTTCCATATTTTCATTATGATAGATTTTATTTAATATATTAATAATAGAAAAATTAAATAAAAAATTTAACAACCTGTATTTCGAGAACAGACCTCGCGGACACATATTTATATAGATTTTTATGTTTATTTTTGAGTCCTGAATACGTACCTGAAGTATTGACATTTCATCACAAATCACCCTGTATATTTGCACGCACAAGGCAAAAATTCTTTTTTTTTAAGTTAGGGCAGCATTTAAAGAGATTGTCTGTTTCAGTCATATTAAATCATTTAGAAAATATTTATCCTATTATTTATTCAATAGGTGAAACTATAAAACAGAAATAGCACAGATCGATGTAACAAAATATAAATTTTTTACTTGTTATTTTATTATAGACAAGGGGTAGCTCTGCAATGCCTTGGACGTCATGGAGAAGCCTTGGCAGCCTTTAGTCAGGGTCTAGCTCAAGACCCTTCATCACAACAGCTCCTCGGTGGCCTTGTGGAGGCTTCTGTGAAGTCCCCATTACGACATAACTTGGAACCAACTTTTCAACAGTTGGAAATAATGAAACTAAACCAAAGCCCTTTTGTACTGATTTCCGTGGTTGGACAGGTAAGCAAAGAACAAATTATAAGTTCTTAGTAAACGGAAGGACTCGTTAAAATTTCCACTTTATTTATTTTACAAGAAAACTCAATTTTCTTAAATAAAACTGTAACACAAAGTGTGGGTATCAGGTTATAGACTAATAAAGATTTAACATTGGGGAACTGTTTAGGTCAAGTTGATCGTTTAATGATTTGTTGTTATTTTTATATTTGTTTATTTCCATACTTTCTAGTATGGAGGAATCTAAAAATAAACTGCTCGCCACTTGAAACAGTTCACCTGCATTTTTGATGTGCGGTTTTAAGTTGTATCTTGCAAATTTTATTACATTTTAACAATGTTAGGAGTAAAACTTAACTAACCTAAAAAGTTATTTATACAGGGAGTTAAACAAGACTCTGCAAATTTTTCAATTTTTTATTTGTTCCCAAAAATCTATAAAAACAATTTCTTAGTACTAATTGTTAGATTAGCGTAATCCTAGGTAAAATTGTAAAAAACAATTCCAAACTTTTTTAATTTTTAGTATTTTTTGAGACACATATATCTCAACACCCTGTAGCATAAAAGAGAATTTAAATTTAAAAGTTTTTACTGGTAGTTTACTTAAGTGGTAGTGAATATTTTCACCAAAGGGTTTTTTAATTTTCTCTCTAACTTTATGATTTTAACAAATACAGGTGTTGATTTTACAGCTAAATTTACCAACATCGGGTAACACAAGAGACATAGAACTGGCTGCCACCTTTTTAGTTTTAAAAATATCAACTTGAAATTTGAAATGTCTCTATAACTCCGTAAAAGAAAAATTTTCTATAAAAAAATAATTAAGTTACTTCCGCTTTAACCATAAGTAACTCCCTACTTTTTTATTTTAAATAGGACTCTGTATATTTAACGGACTATCGTATTCAGCTTAAAATTAGATTTATATAACGATATATCACAAGCTAAATTTTGTATCACAAGCTAAATTTTGTTTTCAAAATGACGGCTGGACAGTAGTGGCAGCAACTTTTTAGAGGGGTCAATATATATATATATATATATATATATATATATATATATATATATATATATATATACAATGAGGGCATAAAGTCTGGAAACCTTGAGATATGTCAAAAACTATACAAGTTGGGTAAAAAAAGTTTCATATAAAAGTTGTATAGTTCCTTACGATTAATGATTCAAAAATGTCTTGAAATATACAGGGTGTTTTAAAATCAAGTTACACGCCAAAACTTCAGAATCTCTAATGGAACACCCTGTATATTATTTCATTTTAAGAATCTACATGAAATTCTGATCATATTTTATTAAGCATACCCTATCCTTAAAGTCAACTGTTTTTCAGATAAATTTAAATAAAAAAAATATATATATATATATATATATATATATATATATATATATATATATATATATATATATATATATATATATATGAAGAAATGAAATGAATACAAATGAAGAAACTGGTTCAGGTGTTTAATACATATACTTTGTGTTACACTTTCGTTTAATATCTATCATCTGATGAAGCCAGTATGTTGGATAAACAATAGTCATGTGTTCTTTTGTAGAAGAAGAAATTTTTAACAAGTGATTTCGTTTAAATGGTTTTCCGTCAAATAACGGCTAGTTCTCTTCAAATTATAAGGGATAGATCTTTAATACCTTAAAAAAGAACAATACCTTTAAAGCGTTTGTCATGTTAATTATTATAGCAAATTAGAACTTATTTAATAAATTTCTGCATCTTTCAGGAACTATTAGCAGCTGGCCTCTATCACTCAGCAGTCACAGTCTTAGAATCGGCCCTAAGAATAGGATCTTGTTCACTTAAGCTGCGAGGATCAGTTTTTAGCGCCTTAAGTTCCGCCCATTGGGCTCTAAATCAATTAGACAAAGCTATAGGGTAAATTACTTTATCATTTTCATAAGCCATAACTTGTTTCTTGTATTTAGGATTCCTTAGTAAATTTCAATGGAACTAATTTATTCTGGAGAAAGTGAGATATTACTTTAAGATGTTTCTTTTACAGTGGTAGACAATGTATGATTATGAAAAGAACTTACTTGTTGGATTTGCATTGCCGTTATTGTTAATTTCTTTACAACGTTTCGACAAGTTATCATCTCTAGTCTTTATCAAGCGCAAATTAAAAGCTAATCCTAAGACTCTCTGCTTATAGGTATACCATTCTCCACCACGTGTGGATTTACCAAGTTGAGAAAAAATTGAAATAAATTGAGAAGTAGTTGGTTCGACAAATGCCGGAGTTTTAAAAATCTTTGAAAAAAGAATTAAAAATGTGTATGTAATTATTTACCTAGAAAATTTAGAATTTTTTATTTTATTAGGAATAGTGAAGTTTGACCCAATTTAGTACAGTACGTACTCATATATACTGTCTGTACCATTATTTTACCAGTTTCTACCTATGCCACACTTGATTTTTGGGCATAATATAAAATAAATTCAATAAATAGTTTTTATGTTAAGACACACCGCCATTTTGTTACGTCATATTGAATTCGTACCAGTTTATCCCTATATCACATTTTTATTTTTTTTTGCAAAATTTAAAGTCAATTGAGTAGGATCTTGAGTAGGAAATCTTGAATAATAAGTAGTGTTTTCAGGCTGATTTTTTAAATATTTTCTTAGGCCGCCATTTTATTGTGCTATCTAATATTCATTCCAAAATGTTACTAGTTCATATTTATATAAAATATATAAATTTGAGGTAAGGTAAAGTCGGGTATATCGTACAGCTTGCTAAATTGTACCACTTCAATATTTATTAAACTGTTGGCTTCTAAGGCTATCTATTTAGCTTGCTTGACATCTCGTAGTCCCAAAACATTAACTGATCAACGATGGCGAACGTCGATAAACGGTTTAAGGTGAAATTCGGGTATTTCCAAAAAACGTGTTTACCCAGTAAGTTTTCAATACTCTAGACTAAGCCTTTCTGTCTAGATAATCACTGTCTAGTAGTTGGAGTTGAATTTTCTTCATTTATTGGTGATTTTGCTAGTTATTCGATGAGTTAAATTTATCCTAACCTTACTTTTTACAGAGTAATAAGATATTTTTCGTCAATTAAACCGGTTCGCTAATTTGTACCACCACATGGTTTGTTAATTTGTACCGGTACAATTTACCAAACTCGTTTTTTTTTTCAGTCATGCCTCGCAAGGGTATCAAATACTGCTAGTGGTCAGAGGACGACATGAAAAAGGCTATAAATAAATATAAACCTGGAAGATTTGGATTGAATGCTATCTGTAGACGATACACACAAAGTGGAGCAAGAGCTAGAAGATCAAATTCTGAAAATGGAAGAATCTTTTTATGGTCTTACTATCAAAGATATTCGAAGAGCGGCGTTCCAGTTTGCAAACAAAAATGCTATACCCAATAAATTTAACAAAGCGAAAGGGATGGCAGGTAAGGTATGGTTGTATAGCTTTATGAAAAGACATCCAAGGCTTTCATTGGGGCAACCTGAATCAACATCACTGGCTAGGTGCAAAGGCTTTAATAGGCAGAAAGTCAAGCACTTTTATGATATTTTAGAGAAATTGCTTGATCAGTATACAATAGATGCGACAAAAACTTTTAACGTTGTCGAGTCCGGGTTTTCTACTATTCAGAAGAAAAGCCAAAAGATTATTTCTAAGAAAGGAAAAAAGAACGTTGGAACTGTGGCAAGCGGTGAAAGGGGACTTAATACTACGTTAGTACTTTGCACTAGTGCAGCGGGACAATATGTAGCCCTCATAATAATTTTTAAAAGAAAGAGGATGACGGTTGCACTTGCAGAAGGAGCACCTTCCAGGTTGCTCAGTACAAGTTTCAGACACAGAATTACTTGCGTAAATTTATTGAAGTTGAGCGACCCACGCAAGAAACAAAAAGTAGTTTTAGTCCTAGATGGTCACACGACGCATTCTAAGAACCTGGAGGCAATTAATTTGGCTCGAGACAACGGCGTCATTCTTCTACAATTGCCAGGACATACCACGCATCGCCTCCAACCATTAGACGTAGCAATATTCAAGCCTATGGAAGTGTATTACAACCAGGCAGTTGAAAGTTGGATGAGAGAACATCCGGGATTAGCGGTGACACAATATCAAGTTGCCAAACTTCTAGGGGATGCGCATGAAAAAGCTGCAATGATTGGCTTTGCAATCAATGGGTTTTCAAAATGCGGTATTTGGCCTGTAAATAGACATGTTTTTACTGATGTTGATTTTGCTGGGAGTGATGCCTTACTCTTAAATAAACCTGAATTACCACTAGAAGGAAATAATATCCATATTGAGCAGGCTGAAGATGATTCTGAAGAAATAATTTGCTTGCCAGGACTTACCGGATCGGGAAATAAACGTCGGGAGTCTAAGAATGCCCAACAAGCAACAGTGCTAACAACCACGCCATATAAAGAAGAATTAGAAAAAGAAAAGCATCGTGGATAATAAAGCAAAATCTGCAGTTAAAAGAAAAATATCATCAGACGTGTCTAAAATATTAAAGGGCAAAAAAAAACGAAAGACTCTCCGTTTGATGAAGTGACTGACGCTGTCATAGAGGCAAACGTTAATGACTGGTATTGCCGACTGTGCAACGAATGCATTATAGAAGATATGTTTCAGTGCACAAAATGCCTAAATTGGATGCACGAATCCTGTGCGTCACCTTCGAATCAATAGTATTATTACACTTGTGATTTCTGCATTTAGTTTTTTTTTTATTTTCGTTTAAAGACCTCCCAAGAGTGTTTAGTTATTTTAGTAATAGAAATATTACAAATTGTGATGTTTTCTGTTTAGTTGAAAAACTTTTAATAAAAAGTTGTATTCTTTGTATTATTTTTTTCTTACATCTGTTTCACTGTCACCAAAAATCTAGTTCATTATGTATTGTACAGGGTGATCAGTTAAGGGTAGCGAGCGGCCATATCTCATAAGATATTGGTCGTATAGATTTGAGAAAAAAAATCATAATAAAAGTCTCCAAGAGAAATTGCTGAAAATTATTTTCGAGTTTGTCAAATGTCCGCTAAAGGGCGTAACAACCAACACCAAGTAGAAAAATGGGGTTTTTATAGAATTTTGCCTAATGAAAATATATCGATGATATCATTTTCATATTTAGTGACCATTTCCCTACACTTTTTGTCTAAAATGTTTTGTTCTATATCTCAAAATAAAGCGGTGGGGGAAGTTCAATTGTTTTTTCAAACAAACCAAGATGTCTCCCGTTTCTTTTGACCGATTTTAGCAAACTTAGGCTCATATGAAAGAGCATAATTTGCACAACAAAACGCTTATTTGGTTTTGAATCTTTGACTTATGCTGGCGTCGCTAGATGGCGTTAACTGAATTAGTATCATATTTTTTAGTTTTTTTTCAAAAAAAACAAATGTAATGGTATATTCATTTTTACATATTTTAAAAAGGGATAAATTTCTCTATAATCTAATGAAAATAATTTATCATCTATCTTTTTTTGAACCGTTGATATTGACCAAAATATTATTTTATTTTATTAAAAAATGGCACGCCACTGCTTTTTATCAAAATAAAAATCATTTTCGTAATCCCTTATTAGTTGTTAACAAAAAGAACCTCTTGACTTTTTTTCGTTAGACGAACGGTTTTGGATAGAAAAAATAAGATGTTTAACAATGAAAAATCTTAATAAAACTGTCCAACAACAGTAGGAGCAATAACACTAAAAACAAGAACATGGAACTTTAAAAATAAACGTTAAAAATAAATTAATAGTTTTGTCTTAAATGTTCAAAATGTTGTCCATTATTTTGAATTCACTGGTCCAATCTCTTCTGGGTGGAGTTGACAGCTGTCTCAATTTCCGCTCTTGGTATAATATTTATGGCGTTTTGAATTCGGTCTATCATGTCTTCTCGAGTAGTTGATCGAGTTTTATACACCAAATCCTTTATTCGGCCCCACAGATAAAAATCAAGGCAGGTTAAATCGGGGAACCGTGGAGGCCAGCAAAATAGACTGCCTCTACCAATCCAACGGTTAGGAAAATGCCTGTTCAAAAAATCTTGCACATTTCGTGAATAATGTGCAAGGCATCCGTCTTGTTGAAACCACATGTTTCTTCTTACTTGTAAAGGCACATTTTCTAAGAGTCCTGGTAAATCGTTAAATAAAAAGTTCAAATGCATATCACCGGTTAGATTGCCATTAAAGATGTGCGGACCGATAATAGCACCATTAATAACACCGCACCAGACGTTGACGCTCCATCGACCCTGCTGATAATCTTCACGTAACCAGTGTGGATTAGTGTCCGACCAGTAATGCACGTTATGAAGATTTACCCTGTCATTACTGCAAAACTATGCTTCGTCTGTCCACAATATTTGTGACAAAATATGATGGTTTTCCCTAATGAAGTCTCTAAGCCAGTAGCAGTAATCGAGCCTACGTTCAAAGTCAGTGTCATTTAGAGCTTGATGAATCACGATGTGATATGGATGCGTTTTAAAATCCATTAATATTTTTTGCACTGAGCCATAGGATATTCCTAAATCTCTGGAGATCTCTCTTATGCTTAAATGGGGGTCTGCATGAATATAAGCCAACACATTTATAATGTTATCTTCTCTTCTTACTCTACGATTTCTTCTCAAAGTTGGAGTTGGTTGCACTTGGCCATGTTGCCTTAAACGTAAGGCTAAACGATGAAAAACCATTCTCGAATGGTGTCTTCGGAGGGGATAACGCAGTGCATCCTGCCTAGAAGCAATCGCCGCATTTTCAAAACATTGAAAATAAATTCTCAACATATCAAAGGCTTCTTCATTCGTAAAAGGCATGATTTGTTGTAAAAATACTTTTTACATAACATTAAATTAGATGTCAATAGCAGGAACTATCAAAATGAATATCAACGTGATTGACAATTTGGTGTTTTGTTTCTTAACGTAGATCATGGCCTGCTTCGCTTAAATGCGATGTTAGTTAAGTTTGATTTTTAATTTAATTTATGAAATAATAATAATTATTAATAATAAATTATGAACTAAAGCATTCTCTCGCTAATTAAATGATTATTAATGATAAAAATAATAGGTAGTAATTTTATTATTGTGAGATGTAATATTTAAAAATAATTTTGAACCTTATAGTTATCATTGTTAAACATCTTATTTTTTCAATCCAAAACCGTTCGTCTAACGAAAAAAAGTCAAGAGGTTCTTTTTGTTAGCAACTAATAAGTGATTACGAAAATGATTTTTATTTATTTTGGTCAATATCAACGGTTCAAAAAAAGGTAGATGATAAATTATTTTCATTAAATTATAGAGAAATTTATCCCCTTTTAAAATATATAAAAATGAATATACCATTACATTTGTTTTTTTTTGAAAAAAACTAAAAAATATGCTACTAATTCAGTTAGCGCCATTTAGCGACGCCAGCAAAAGTCAAAAATTCAAAACCAAATAAGCGTTTTGTAGTGCAAATTATGCTTTTTCATATGAGCCTAAGTTTGCTAAAATCGGTCAAAAGAAACGGGAGACATCTTGGTTTGTTTGAAAAAACAATTGAACTTCCCCCACCGCTTTATTTTGAGATATAGAACAAAACATTTTAGACAAAAAGTGTAGGGAAATGGTCACTAAATATGAAAATGATACCATCGATATATTTTCATTAGGCAAAATTCTATAAAAACCCCATTTTTCTACTTGGTGTTGGTTGTTACGCCCTCTAGCGGACGTTTGACAAACTCGAAAATAATTTTCAGCAATTTCTCTTGGCGACTTTTATTACGATTTTTTTTCTCAAATCTATACGACCAATATCTTATGAGATATGGCCGCTCGCTACCCTTAACTGATCACCCTGTACAATATACCAAACCGCGTAGTATAATTTATCAAACCAGTAGGGTAAATTGCAAAGTTTTACCTAAAAGCTTATTATTCTAAACTTGGAGTCTTTGTATAAGCTTGTGATTGTGCATTTTGACAGAAACATATCAAAGAATCTTAGATCAAAATTTCTTTAAATTTGAACAAACCATTCCAAAACGAGTTCTTAGACGAAATATGTTAAGTGGTACAATTTAACCGACTTTACCCTAAATTGGATAATTATTTTTTCAGTAATAATTTTTTTAACCTTTTACTAGGCCGTCATCTTATTCCCGTATATTGGATTTTTACTAAAATACTACCAGGTCATCCGCATATGGCCCTCCATTTTCGAAAAAAATTTCAATTCACTCTGATAAATAATTTTTAAGCTGTGCAGTGAACTGACAGACAGACAGACAAACCGACAGACGGACTGAAGGAATTGATAAAGCATATTTTTTGGCATCCAGGGACGCTAAAACGTGAAAATATGTAAAACCTGAAAAGATAATTTTTTCACGATTACAGTATTATATTTAGCCGCCATTTTGTTTTACTAGTTCATCTGTATACCACAATGACGTCAAAAAGAAATAGACCAAGCATTTCATTCATAAAAATGAAATAAATAGAATCAAACATCAATTTGTTGTTGTGTATGAGTGGAAAAAAGACGGACTGATCGCATAAAGAATAGTTTGCGGTGAAAATTGCAACGCTGTCAGATATCTTCGCGAGGCTTACCAGTGGTGTAGCTATTTTTGAGATAATGTATTATTTGCTATATTTTTTGAGCCCAAATATTATTATGGTGGATACGACGGTTTTTTGTTCTAAGTTGAACACGAACGACTTCACTTTTCAAAAGGGAGAGTTTTAATAACAACTTGAAAACAACTAATTTAGATATTATGTCGTGGAAAAGTCTGCACTAAAGGGGAAACTTTTTTATTATCAATTTCTCGAAAAACTTTCTTCTTGATAAAACTTGTGTGTTTGTCGAAAAAATAGTTTTCACAATATTCAACTTTAAATCAAATATACAAGGCATTCAAAAAATACGAAAAAGTGTATTTCAAAAATTAAAATTTTTGTGATTGTCGCGGCCGTAAAAAATCGTAAATAAAGGTTTAGTATTAATTATGTCATATTAGTAATAGCTAAGGAAAGATTTAAATGAAATAGGTTTTTTTGCTGTTTGACCTTAAATATCTCCATAACTATAATATAAAAAAATTTACTCAGTTTATATTTACGATGTTTTATGGCCCTTAAAACTACCGTCAGAAAAATTTTATTTTTTTGAAATTGTTAGTGAAATCCACTTTTTTGAACATCCTGATCTAAAGTTTATTACTATCAAAAATATTTTTTTTTGAACCACCAACTTTTATCAAGAAATCAATAATAGAAAAAGTAAATAAATGCATTAAAATGCAAGATGTTTAAAAATAAAATCATCGAAACTTTTTGGTGATTCTGAAGCACCCTGTATAATATTTTACACTATATTTGAAACTTAATTTTTTTTATAAAAATTTAAATAACAAGATTGAAAGTGCACTTTATAAATTTTCAACCGGACACGTGGTTTATAAAAATAAAACAAAGTTTAAAAGTTTGGTATAATTTATTTATAAACGGTTTGATATAATAACAAACAACTATTATTATCGACTAAACAAAAGTAGCAGCATATTAATTTAATATTTCATTATTTATATAATAATTAAACTCGTCTATTACATATTTAATGATTCTGTGACAATTTTCAAAATCGGAAATTTTATATAGCTTTATATATATATATATATATATATATATATATATATAAAACTTTAGGTTAGCAAGAAGCTTATTTCATATAATTGTATCAATAATTATCTGTGACAAAAGACCAGGCACGTAGTCTAGGGGGGGGGTCCGGACCCCCCCCACGCTCCGCGCGATACCCTAAAAATATTTTTTTTACATACATTTTACATAATTTAACCTACGAAAGTAGAATTCCAATAACTGCTGATTAGCAGTTCAGTATTGGCTCTGCTTACTACAGCTATTTTTTAACTCGAACCTCAGGAAAATTAGGGAGCAGGCTATTTTTTGAAATTCTAACTTTTTGACGGGTTTTTTTAACAAGCCCAAGTATGTAAACAACTAAACAAAGACGCACCTAATGATTTTTTCGTAAGTACGACAGTTTCTAACATAAATCGATAGGAAAATAAATTTCGTTTTTCTTCCACAAAAATCTCCTGTCATAAGCAAAATTGCGAATGCGTGCCGAGACCAAATTTATGATAATTCCAACAAAAATTATTATTATTAAACTTAGAATATATGGTAGCTGCTGAAAATTTCTCTTCGTGATTTCACACAATTTTCAAGTTCTTATCTTTACGTATACAAAACACGATTTAAGGAATAAGAAAATTATTGAATTTACCTTTGGGGATTGAAAAAAATTACCTCAAAAAAATATTCGATTTTGACAGTGAGGAATATTTAGAATTCTCAAAAAAAGAAAAACTTTTAAGCAAACGCTCATTAAAAGTAGTTTTAGAATTTCGAGAAAGTACTAAAAAGAAAGATGAATACATTTATGATTAAAGAAATCCAGATTTTTAATGTAGCAATATGGTTCCAGACCCTCTATGGAAGATAGCACCACATTAACCTCGATATTAACAAAGTGACTACGCACTTATTTATTAAAATTCTATTAAATATATAAAACCTAAAAATATTAAGCAAAAGTCGCCAACGTCCTATTTGCTCAAGATATACCTATAATTTTTTACATTTTCATAATTGCTGTACCTGCAATGTTTTAATAGATATTGGCAAATTACTAGTTTTTTGCAACTTTTTTTCATATTTTGTTGCACTTGGGGGGACTAGCAACAAGTGAAAAAAAAAAGCATTCTTCTTAATAATTCTTTCGTCATTGAATTGGTTTTGACAGGGTTTGATCCCCCTAGAACTGAAATCCGGGCTACGTGCCTGCAAAAGACATATTTATATAATGGTTCATGTGGCAATATTTATTATTAGCAATAAGCTTAGTCATTAAAGAACAAGCATTTCCATAACAAAATACAACCAATAAAAGGGTGAGTTCTCATTACTATTGTTACTAAAGATGGAGATAAAACTAAATTTTGTTACATGGACCCACTTTGTGTTTTGATATCTATACCAAGAGTATAATGCTTATTTAATACCTTTCTTTATCAGCTTATCATCGTCTTCAGAGGAAGTATGTAATAAAATATAATTTATCACTTTTTAATGCAACCTATTTTTTGAAATCGGGTTTATTTTTCAAAACATTTTGATTTCACCCTTTTTCCAACACATTTTAGTTCCATTTACGCGAAGTTAGGTAAAAATTTCGGTCCACTACTTCTAAAAGTTTGCCAGGCTCGCGGCAAGTAATATTATATAAAAATGCACTACCTTTACATGTTTTGGATCTATTCATATTTACAGAAAATCAGCAATAAACGTGGCCCAATATTAATATGAATGCAAAATTGAACTTCGTGTCCCTAAAAACCACAAAAACAATATTATGAAAAACAATATCTTTACAGTACTTATCCCTCAATTTATCCCCTTTTTTCCCCACCATCCATCTTCCCCGTTATACATTTCACTTATTGACAATATAAATATTTTGTGCCAAGATGTTTAATATTTTTAACATTCATTATAATATATTATATTAATATTTATATTACCGAAATCACCTGATAAAAACAGATTCTCCCTAGTTGGGATAATGTACCTCAGGATGGTATTTATTTACTTCTTTGATTACTTATTTTTAAAAACCAAATTTTTAGGCAATAAATTAAAGCATTTCAAATTCATTAAAGAAAATCTATGGTAAATGAAAAATTGTAAAGTAACACTATTGCGCTATTTTCATTTTTTGTATATGCTTGCTATATGAGAACTCCGACACTACCCTAAATATTCCTTGAAAATTTCATAAAAAATGCAAACCATCCTGGAGTAATTAACGACAACATAAAATAGTGGGTCTTACAGCTTACTCAGTTAAAATTTAGTACCTATGCTTTACCAAATAGTATATTTATTAGTATATTATTAAAAAAGGTGATTTGATAAATTTTAGAGGAATATTTGAGACTTTTTACAAATATATAAATTAGCAAAACGCTGTACTCCGTTTATCATCAGTGTCTTCGACGTTATAGATAAGTTGAAGCTATAAAAAATTAATTTAAGCCCAACGGAAATGTGCAATACAAAAACAATACTTCATTTGCAAATATAAGAACGCTATTAGACGGTGATTTGACCCTTCAACTACAGCACTGGTATGACATATCTTACTTACCTTCGAAAACAAACTTCTGGGTTTAAATCGTTTCTTTTTCTGCAAATAAAGCAAGTTCCCACCATTCTCTTAAAGTTTTTTAAACAGATTCTTGAAAATAGCCACACAAAACCCTTGGATTTCTGAAAAACACTTATTTCACCAACTAGAACAAATATAACGCCGCGCATCAAATAGGTCGAAATCATGAATGACTACGACCGTCTTCGGCGTTTTCCGAATGATCCCGAAAGAAATCTGTAGTATACTCGAAAAAGGTAGAATTCCGACTATTCTGGGCTTTATTTCTTGAAATAAGGAATTTAATTATCCGTTTAAAAATATTCTATATGGAAATTTATACTGAGAATTTCTGGAATTCCTTGGTTATTTAGATAATAGTATAAAGGATGATATCCGTGGCAAACCAGGGTTAATGTTGGATTCCTCCAAAATGTAAACACCTGGGTCTATATTATTTCCATGTCGTTGGTATACCACAATTATTATTTTTACACAATTTCAAATTAGTCCGTTATTTTATTCCGCCATCTTGTATTCATACCAAAATTTTATCAGTTGATTCCTACATAATACTTGATGTTTGTGCCAAATCTGAGATAGGTTGGATAAGTAGTTTTTTAGTAATAATTTTTTTAACATTTCACTAGGCCGCGATTTTGTTTTACCAAAATGTTACTAGATCATCCCCATATGACCCTTAATTGTTACACAAAATTTGAATTCAATCGCACAAATAGTTTTTAAGCTACGCCGCTAACTGACAGACAGACAGGCAGACAAACCGACAGACGCACAGTGGTGAGGTCTTATGGAGCCACCCGGCCATAACTGTTAACCACCTCTACAATTGATTTATCATCCATATTTTGCAATTTTTATGAAATAAATGAATGAAACACCAGCGTAGGATGCTCGTTTATTTCAGCATTGCGATATACAGGGTGATACATTAATATTTTGCCTTAAGTGAATTTTTTCCTCAAATTTTGATGATTTCTGTCCTGAATGAATAAAAAAAAATTCCTGTATATACAGGGTGACCCATTTATTTGCGGTTCATCCTCATAAAAAGTTTATTATTTGTGCGATTTGGCTCGGGTTTTTTTCAAATTGTAGGGCTTAAAAAACTGCAACTTTTTAGCAAAGATAACCTCGGTCATGGAAAATCCAAGGCCTACTATGCCAGTCTTTAGTAGCAAAATTTCAATAAACCATATTAGCGATTTTTTTAATAAAAATTTGTGAACCCCACTGAATTTGGCATCCCTCAAAATGGTCCTATACCAAGTTTTACCAAAAAATATCAATGTGGTTTATTAAAATTTTGCGCCTAGAAACTGGCAAAGTAGGCCTTGGATTTTGTCTGCATTGGAATATCTTTGGTAAAAAGTTGGAGTTTGTCAAGCCCTACAATTTTTGAAAATCCGAGCCAAATCGCATTAATAATAATAAAGTTTTTTTAGGGTGACCCGAAAACAAATGGGTCACACTGTTTGTGTGCATATGTGGGGTTGCTAGGTGCGTAGGTATATGAAAATCATTCAAAAATTGGTAGTCTGATTGCGATAAAATTTATCAAGGCAGGTCCATGTATCGAGAAGAAAAAATTAAATTATTAGGAGAAAATGGCGGCTATTTATATTTAAATAATATGAACGAACATACATTTTGATTACTTATATTAGGTGTACTTGTAAAATGTTCACTTCAAAATAAAGATTAGTGGTACATATTACATTAAAAAACACTAGAGTCGCAGTCGTGGTCAATTTAGGATAGATAAGACTATATCTGAAAACACATTTTTCCAAGTTTGAGTTCAGTTTAATTTGAATTCGTTGGCATTAAGCGAATTAATCCAATCAATCGAAACTTAACTTAATACAATACATAATTCGGGCTTTCACTGTAACATAGTATACATTTAATTATTAAAAACAATAAGCTAAATCCTACCTTTCACAAAATCAAGAGATATTTTGCTTCTTGTTCTACATCTAAACTTGACTTTTTTTTCCATTGGTTTCTGGAGTTGGTTAGGTAAGGATCTGAAGAAACAAGTAATGAATGAAGAATATCTTCGTTGGTAGCAGTTCGGGAGCATTTTCGAGAGGACATCTGACGGAATCTTTTAAAGTCTTTATTTCGCGCCTCGGCTGCTTCCTCACCAAGTTGCCCAATTGGAAGACAAGCCGAATCAATTATGCCACTTCCGTGGAGAATAATTTGGTGTACAGATGAGGGCATGTAGTACCAGTTGTACTTTTCCACAAATAATTCTGCCGTATTTTGTGCATATAAATCAAATTTATGTGTTTCTACAGCTCTTCCACATGTTAAAACTTGTAAAATAATAGAAAATTTTTTGATTAGTTCTTCAACCACACCTGTTACCTCTGCTACTATTTCTGGACTCCGGAAAAACCTTCTTGCAGTGTTACCATCGTTGGAGGTTCCACTACCCTATCGAGGCACATCAACAAATATGCCCAGTCTTTGTTTAAGTTCGTTTTGAACATGTTTTTTTCTTGCTTTCACTAACTCTTTTTCAGGATCAGTCCTGGCACTCCACTTTTTAAAATCAAGTCTATACGATATATTAAGAATACACTCCATGAAACGAAGTAAGGCATGTAAACTAGAGAGGCCATATTTATAAGAGTCGATATCAACTTTTTTTTTCGAATTTCTTGTAAATTGTTCATTTCTTTCTATTTGGCTTTACATATTGCACAACATGCAGCCGAGGAGGTTTGTGTTAAAACTTGTCGTACTTTTCCATCCAACATGGTAAAAGCTAAGTTATGTGAAATTTTAATATTTCGATGTTTTGTAGATACTTCGGTCTCAACCAGTTTTTTAATTTCGTTGTCATATTTGTCGGCAATAACTCTGGTAAGTTCAGGCGTCTCTTTTGAAAATTCAAAAAATATTGGTCTACAATAATTTGTCGAGGATGGATTCGGATTTTGCCAGACTATTTCATTATTTTTTGAAACAAGTTGCAATGGAACCAAAGAAGCCATAAAAATAGAATTATCCACAATTTTAACGTCGTTAAAATTTTGTTTATAGCAGCTATTTCCTGAGGAACTATCACAACCCCCTTTAGTGTGTAATGAAAATGTGTTTGATTCACTACTCTCTATTTTTTTCAATACATTAGGAACTTTAAGCAACCTTTTTGTGGTATGGTCTAATAGTTGTTGCATTGGAATGGAACCGCCTCTTTCGTTAACTTGAATAGAATCAGGATAGCATTCTACTTTTGCCTTAAATATTTGATTATAGCTAGGGAAAATATCAGCATTTTTACTCGCACACTGCTCACGTACATAATTATATTGATGTCTGGATAGTTTTGCATCTACCATTAATGCTAAACCTTCATCTCTTGAAAACATTTTAACTGTATTTTGCGATAGACGTTGTTTGAACTTACTTGCTCCAAGAGATAGTACTTCCTGAATCACGGTTGCCTCTTCTTTCTTTCCATCTGCCCTTAACTTACGAACCAAGAGACCTTGTAAGATAGCTTCCTTCGTTTGCTTCTTTCAGAGCTTCCATCAAGATTTTTTATAGGTCTTCCACCTGAAGAATGTGACACTTTAAGGACGTTCACAATTTCTTTAAATATCAAGTCGCCTGCCAACCAATTTTTAAACTTTTTGTCAAAATGATCTTTTACTCTACTAGCCCGTTTCCATTTTTGCCTAAATTGGCCCAGAAATGTTTTTTGGATGGTACGCTTCACAATTATAAAGTCTTCTGAAGACTGCTCAAAGTCTTCTTTTAAACGAGAAAAAAACTCTTGCTCATTAGAACTAGCAATAAATCTTTCGGAAAGACACTTTCTAATTATCGCAAACATGTTTTTGCCACGAATTCACGAACAACAATAATACTACATTGATAATATTGACATCAATATGGCGCGCGATGTAACGATTTTGTTTTGACGTGATCCACAGCCTACTTAAAAAATTGTTATTCCGAGTAAAGGTGCAACTTTGAGCAGCCATATATTTTTTTTTCTTAGAAGAGCAATACATCAGCTTACTTTCTGGCCTTAATACAAAACTTCGCCTTGCTTCGATGGTGATTTTTCTCGTTATTAAAATTTTAGTAATAAAGCATCATGTGGAACCAAACATTTTATTAGCTATTAGCGTGTTAAATAAACAAGAAAATATTTTTCTTATTACATATTATCTCGAAGAAATCATCTATTTAACATGAAATAAAAAAATAATGGCATCCTTTTGATCATACATTTATGAAACTTTAATTTTTTTTGTCTTGTTATTTTAAGTTCAAAATTGATTTCAATTACTCTTTATTGGAATTAAATCCATATACAACCTAATAACACTTCTTTTTCGGGTTGACGGTTTTTATTTAGCACTATTTATATCAACTTTGAATTAAAAAACAAATAGTTGAAGGTTTTACTTTAACAATAGTTTGGAGGTATTGGCCACTGAATAGCATTACGGCTCGCCACTGTGAGACGGACCGACGGAATTGATGAAATATATTTTTCGGCGTCTAGAGACTCTAAAACGTGAAGATATGTAAAACCTGAGAAGGACCATAAATTATCTGGGAACCGAAGTTTAGAGTCCGATCCTTACCATTGGCAAAGTTTTTAATTAGTTTTATAATATTTTTATTTATTTGTTGTTGGAAGACATAACCTCGCTTTAGTGTTTGTCTAATTATGTAGTTGTATGTGCCAGTGTCATATATTTTACTTGTTTTTGTTGTTTTAAGGAAGGCTTTTTAATGCTTAATTTATTAAATACACTACTATAAGGTTCTTGATCTGTTTGTTTGGCAAAATACGTGTAATCATAGCATTTTTTAACTGTATTAAACCACTTGACTGAGACCGAGACATTGTTTTTCTTTTCTGCAATTATTAAACCAGGTCTCTGAGAGATATTATAGACGACTTACTTCTTCTAGTAGATATAAACCGTCCAGTTTTACCTATATACACACTTTACCGCAGGAACAAGGAATTTTATTATAAACTCCTTCTGATTATACAAAAATTACATCTTTTGGTGTCCTTAAACATTACCCAATCTTTTTGTATGTACTAATTTTATCTGTGGTACCTTGAATAAATGGTAAAACAGCAGTACTTGATGGTTGAGTATTCAATACTGGTTTAAGTCTGGGAACCTAAATTTTGTTTTAGATATGTATCTGATACTTTTTTAATTTGGCCTCATGTATAAGAAAATTTAACTATATTTTTAGATCATCAATTACTTCTTCTAGCAGATATAAACCGTCCAGTTTTACCTATATACACACTTTACCGCAGGAACAAGGAATTTTATTATAAACTCCTTCTGATTATACAAAAATTACATCTTTTGGTGTCCTTAAACATTACCCAATCTTTTTGTATGTACTAATTTTATCTGTGGTACCTTGAATAAATGGTAAAACAGCAGTACTTGATGGCTGAGTATTCAATACTGGTTTTAGTCTGGGAACCTAAATTTTGTTTTAGATATGTATATGATACTTTTTTAATTTGGCCTCATGTATAAGAAAATTTAACTATATTTTTAGATCATCAATTACTTCTTCTAGCAGATATAAACCGTCCAGTTTTACCTATATACACACTTTACCGCAGGAACAAGGAATTTTATTATAAACTCCTTCTGATTATACAAAAATTACATCTTTTGGTGTCCTTAAACATTACCCAATCTTTTTGTATGTACTAATTTTATCTGTGGTACCTTGAATAAATGGTAAAACAGCAGTACTTGATGGCTGAGTATTCAATACTGGTTTTAGTCTGGGAACCTAAATTTTGTTTTAGATATGTATATGATACTTTTTTAATTTGGCCTCATGTATAAGAAAATTTAACTATATTTTTAGATCATCAATTACTTCTTCTAGCAGATATAAACCGTCCAGTTTTACCTATATACACACTTTACCGCAGGAACAAGGAATTTTATTATAAACTCCTTCTGATTATACAAAAATTACATCTTTTGGTGTCCTTAAACATTACCCAATCTTTTTGTATGTACTAATTTTATCTGTGGTACCTTGAATAAATGGTAAAACAGCAGTACTTGATGGCTGAGTATTCAATACTGGTTTTAGTCTGGGAACCTAAATTTTGTTTTAGATATGTATATGATACTTTTTTAATTTGGCCTCATGTATAAGAAAATTTAACTATATTTTTAGATCATCAATTACTTCTTCTAGCAGATATAAACCGTCCAGTTTTACCTATATACACACTTTACCGCAGGAACAAGGAATTTTATTATAAACTCCTTCTGATTATACAAAAATTATATCTTTTGGTGTCCTTAAACATTACCCAATCTTTTTGTATGTACTAATTTTATCTGTGGTACCTTGAATAAATGGTAAAACAGCAGTACTTGATGGCTGAGTATTCAATACTGGTTTAAGTCTGGGAACCTAAATTTTGTTTTAGATATGTATATGATACTTTTTTAATTTGGCCTCATGTATAAGAAAATTTAACTATATTTTTAGATCATCAATTACTTCTTCTAGCAGATATAAACCGTCCAGTTTTACCTATATACACACTTTACCGCAGGAACAAGGAATTTTATTATAAACTCCTTCTGATTATACAAAAATTACATCTTTTGGTGTCCTTAAACATTACCCAATCTTTTTGTATGTACTAATTTTATCTGTGGTACCTTGAATAAATGGTAAAACAGCAGTACTTGATGGCTGAGTATTCAATACTGGTTTTAGTCTGGGAACCTAAATTTTGTTTTAGATATGTATATGATACTTTTTTAATTTGGCCTCATGTATAAGAAAATTTAACTATATTTTTAGATCATCAATTACTTCTTCTAGCAGATATAAACCGTCCAGTTTTACCTATATACACACTTTACCGCAGGAACAAGGAATTTTATTATAAACTCCTTCTGATTATACAAAAATTACATCTTTTGGTGTCCTTAAACATTACCCAATCTTTTTGTATGTACTAATTTTATCTGTGGTACCTTGAATAAATGGTAAAACAGCAGTACTTGATGGCTGAGTATTCAATACTGGTTTTAGTCTGGGAACCTAAATTTTGTTTTAGATATGTATATGATACTTTTTTAATTTGGCCTCATGTATAAGAAAATTTAACTATATTTTTAGATCATCAATTACTTCTTCTAGCAGATATAAACCGTCCAGTTTTACCTATATACACACTTTACCGCAGGAACAAGGAATTTTATTATAAACTCCTTCTGATTATACAAAAATGACATCTATTGGTGTCCTTAAACATTACCCAATCTTTTTGTATGTACTAATTTTATCTGTGGTACCTTGAATAAATGGTAAAACAGCAGTACTTGATGGCTGAGTATTCAATACTGGTTTTAGTCTGGGAACCTAAATTTTGTTTTAGATATGTATATGATACTTTTTTAATTTGGCCTCATGTATAAGAAAATTTAACTATATTTTTAGATCATCAATTACTTCTTCTAGCAGATATAAACCGTCCAGTTTTACCTATATACACACTTTACCGCAGGAACAAGGAATTTTATTATAAACTCCTTCTGATTATACAAAAATTACATCTTTTGGTGTCCTTAAACATTACCCAATCTTTTTGTATGTACTAATTTTATCTGTGGTACCTTGAATAAATGGTAAAACAGCAGTACTTGATGGCTGAGTATTCAATACTGGTTTTAGTCTGGGAACCTAAATTTTGTTTTAGATATGTATATGATACTTTTTTAATTTGGCCTCATGTATAAGAAAATTTAACTATATTTTTAGATCATCAATTACTTCTTCTAGCAGATATAAACCGTCCAGTTTTACCTATATACACACTTTACCGCAGGAACAAGGAATTTTATTATAAACTCCTTCTGATTATACAAAAATTACATCTTTTGGTGTCCTTAAACATTACCCAATCTTTTTGTATGTACTAATTTTATCTGTGGTACCTTGAATAAATGGTAAAACAGCAGTACTTGATGGCTGAGTATTCAATACTGGTTTTAGTCTGGGAACCTAAATTTTGTTTTAGATATGTATATGATACTTTTTTAATTTGGCCTCATGTATAAGAAAATGTAACTATATTTTTAGATCATCAATTACTTCTTCTAGCAGATATAAACCGTCCAGTTTTACCTATATACACACTTTACCGCAGGAACAAGGAATTTTATTATAAACTCCTTCTGATTATACAAAAATTATATCTTTTGATGTCCTTAAACATTACCCAATCTTTTTGTATGTACTAATTTTATCTGTGGTACCTTGAATAAATGGTAAAACAGCAGTACTTGATGGCTGAGTATTCAATACTGGTTTAAGTCTGGGAACCTAAATTTTGTTTTAGATATGTATATGATACTTTTTTAATTTGGCCTCATGTATAAGAAAATTTAACTATATTTTTAGATCATCAATTACTTCTTCTAGCAGATATAAACCGTCCAGTTTTACCTATATACACACTTTACCGCAGGAACAAGGAATTTTATTATAAACTCCTTCTGATTATACAAAAATTATATCTTTTGATGTCCTTAAACATTACCCAATCTTTTTGTATGTACTAATTTTATCTGTGGTACCTTGAATAAATGGTAAAACAGCAGTACTTGATGGCTGAGTATTCAATACTGATTTAAGTCTGGGAACCTAAATTTTGTTTTAGATATGTATATGATACTTTTTTAATTTGGCCTCATGTATAAGAAAATTTAACTATATTTTTAGATCATCAATTACTTCTTCTAGCAGATATAAACCGTCCAGTTTTACCTATATACACACTTTACCGCAGGAACAAGGAATTTTATTATAAACTCCTTCTGATTATACAAAAATTACATCTTTTGGTGTCCTTAAACATTACCCAATCTTTTTGTATGTACTAATTTTATCTGTGGTACCTTGAATAAATGGTAAAACAGCAGTACTTGATGGCTGAGTATTCAATACTGGTTTTAGTCTGGGAACCTAAATTTTGTTTTAGATATGTATATGATACTTTTTTAATTTGGCCTCATGTATAAGAAAATTTAACTATATTTTTAGATCATCAATTACTTCTTCTAGCAGATATAAACCGTCCAGTTTTACCTATATACACACTTTACCGCAGGAACAAGGAATTTTATTATAAACTCCTTCTGATTATACAAAAATTATATCTTTTGGTGTCCTTAAACATTACCCAATCTTTTTGTATGTACTAATTTTATCTGTGGTACCTTGAATAAATGGTAAAACAGCAGTACTTGATGGCTGAGTATTCAATACTGGTTTAAGTCTGGGAACCTAAATTTTGTTTTAGATATGTATATGATACTTTTTTAATTTGGCCTCATGTATAAGAAAATTTAACTATATTTTTAGATCATCAATTACTTCTTCTAGCAGATATAAACCGTCCAGTTTTACCTATATACACACTTTACCGCAGGAACAAGGAATTTTATTATAAACTCCTTCTGATTATACAAAAATTACATCTTTTGGTGTCCTTAAACATTACCCAATCTTTTTGTATGTACTAATTTTATCTGTGGTACCTTGAATAAATGGTAAAACAGCAGTACTTGATGGCTGAGTATTCAATACTGGTTTTAGTCTGGGAACCTAAATTTTGTTTTAGATATGTATATGATACTTTTTTAATTTGGCCTCATGTATAAGAAAATTTAACTATATTTTTAGATCATCAATTACTTCTTCTAGCAGATATAAACCGTCCAGTTTTACCTATATACACACTTTACCGCAGGAACAAGGAATTTTATTATAAACTCCTTCTGATTATACAAAAATTACATCTTTTGGTGTCCTTAAACATTACCCAATCTTTTTGTATGTACTAATTTTATCTGTGGTACCTTGAATAAATGGTAAAACAGCAGTACTTGATAGCTGAGTATTCAATACTGGTTTTAGTCTGGGAACCTAAATTTTGTTTTAGATATGTATATGATACTTTTTTAATTTGGCCTCATGTATAAGAAAATTTAACTATATTTTTAGATCATCAATTACTTCTTCTAGCAGATATAAACCGTCCAGTTTTACCTATATACACACTTTACCGCAGGAACAAGGAATTTTATTATAAACTCCTTCTGATTATACAAAAATTATATTTTTTGGTGTCCTTAAACATTACCCAATCTTTTTGTATGTACTAATTTTATCTGTGGTACCTTGAATAAATGGTAAAACAGCAGTACTTGATGGCTGAGTATTCAATACTGGTTTAAGTCTGGGAACCTAAATTTTGTTTTAGATATGTATATGATACTTTTTTAATTTGGCCTCATGTATAAGAAAATTTAACTATATTTTTAGATCATCTAAACCAACAACATACTAATATAAAATTCTCTATGGAAAATTGAGTCAGGTGGTGCCATTCCATTCCTTGATGGGTACAAAAGAAAGAGAACGACACTGTAGATCATAATGCCTACAGGAAACCGATATACAGTGTGTATCAGTCAAATGGAATAAATTCGATAATAAATAAATAGGAGCGTGTTCGGAAAAACGCTTGGACCCGTCGATTGGTATTTTTAGTTGCTCATTTTCTCCAATAAAAACTTTTTATACAGGGTGTGTCCTGTAACACTGGTCAAAGCCAACTTTCTTATTTCAAATGCAACACTCCGGATATTATTTAATTTTTGGATTCTTTAGGAGATTCTAAACATATTTTATGTTCAATGTCCTATACCTATCTTCAACTATTTCGGCAATATTAAGTGTTTTCAAATTTATTTTTATTTTATTTATTTTTGGAATTTATTATTATTCATGAAAGTGGCTCTGGTTACTGAACTATTTATTTGATTACAAAAATTCGCTACAACACACTCAATACTTATTTACCATTTAGGTCTTCATATTAAGAATGTAAGCAAAAACCATTTTAGCGTTACTTTTTATTGATATGGAACAAAAAGAGCCAGTTTTGTTTACTTTTGTGTAAAATGCCTGGCCTTTCTCTTTGCAAGACAGTAGTTGTCAGTGTCAGTGTCATAGTCTTTTGAATTTCGTTAACTGCATAATACCTAATATCAGAAAAATGGTTCATTTAACAGAAATGCATAAAATAACAATTCTACAAATGATTGGTTATGGAGATAACACACGAACACGAGTGGAAGTTGCTCGCTTATTTCATGAAAAATTTCCAAATTTGCCGCATATATCCCAAGGGACAATTAGTAAAATAGAAAAGCAGTTTCGCGAGCTTGGACATGTGAGGCAGATAAAAAAAGCAGCTGCCAATTCAATAAATGATGATACTAAATTGGATATTATGCTTGAGTTTGAGGAAAACCCACATATTTCTAGTCGACAAGCCGCCGCAATGTTCGATATTAGCCATTCGTCGATTATTCGAACATTAAAAGAAAATAAAATGCATCCCTATAAAGTGATACCAACTCAGGAGCTCATGGAAGACGATTATGATAGGAGACCTTATTTTTGTGAACAAATGATGGCTATGTTAGATAACAATGTTATTCAATTAGAACATGTTTTGTTTTCGGATGAGTGCACCTTTACACTTCACGGTCATGTAAATCGTCAAAATTGCCGCTATTGGTCTAGGGAAAATCCTCACTGGATCAGCGAAGAACATACTCAATATCCTGAAAAGGTTAATGTTTGGGCAGGAATTGTTAGGGATCATATCATAGGCCCCATTTTCATTGACGGCAATTTGAATGGCGATAATTATTTAGCACTGCTCCAAAATAATGTCGTGCCAACTTTGACAAATTTGTATCCGGATCCAGCAAACCCACAAGTTCCAGCGAATATGATATGGTTTCAGCAAGATGGAGCACCGCCCCATTACCAAATTAATGTCCGGCAGTACCTCAACGGAATATTTCCAAATCGGTGGATAGGGAGACGAGGATCGATAGAATGGCCAGCGTGATCCCCTGATCTGACGCCATTAGACTTTTTCTTATGGGGACATATTAAAAATGTTGTATACAAAACTAAACCCCTCGACTTAGCTGACTTAAGAAGACGAATAACGCTTGCGATTAGATCGGTCACGCCTGAGATGCTAAATAACGTTAGAAGAAATTTCTATTTAAGATTAGGAATTTGCCAAGACGTTCGCGGCGAGCATATTCAACAGTTCCTAAATTAACTTTTTACTTTTGTTTATACATTATGAAGAAATAAATAATTTTATTTTTTTAATCTTAATTTTTGCAATAAATTTGAAAACACTTAATATTGCTGAAATAGTTGAAGATAGGTATAGGACATTGAACATAAAATATGTTTAGAATCTCCTAAAGAATCCAAAAATTAAATAATATCCGGGGTGTTGCATTTGAAATAAGAAAGTTGGCATTGACCACTGTTACAGGACACACCCTGTATAAAAAGTTTTTATTGGAGAAAATGAGCAACTAAAAATACCAATCGACGGGTCCAAGCGTTTTTTCGAACACGCCCCCATTTATTTATTATCGAATTTATTCCATTTGGCTGATACACACTGTATATGAATAGATACTTAAATTTTAGCTCTCACCATTATCTATTTTAAAAAAAATTCGACATCAATTCATTAGTCCTTAGGTCTTTGTCAATATGTGATACAAATTCAATTCCAGACGAAACAGAAAAACTGAGTGACGCTATGGCACATAAGATATTAGGCGTTCAATTAGGAATTATAATAATCCCAAATCTAAACCCGTACTTTCTTCAAAAATTTCGTTCTCCAATTATTCTAAAAAAATTTACTTATTCGTGGATTAGGAGAAGGCTCAAACAAAACGCACTGATTAATTCCTGGGCGACGTTTTGTATCTTTATTGATACTTTTTCAAGCACTGGAAACAGAACACAGCGTAAAAATTGAAAAACAATAAATTAACATTAAAAATATACCTGAATTGTTAGTGTCGTTGTGTCCGCACTTTCTTCAATTGGTTTTATGGTGATATTAAGAGTTCCAACTACATGCTATTATAGTACAAAGGAAAACATTAAAACTAATAGTAAATGTTTGTATACTTATTGAATAGTTACAAGTGTAGTTAATAGTTAAAACAAGACAAAAGCAAACAGAACTTGAAGTTTAGTTATTTAAATATACAACTATTAAAACGAATTACAGAAAAAATACGAACAGAAAAAACAAACAATATTATATGATGTTTTGCTACTATTTATTCCCTTTTTTTATATAGAATTATAGATACTTGTTATTAATGCCCTATTACCTAATTTTTGGTAGAACTTCCCTTATCTTTCTATATTCCGACCATGATATTCGGGTGTTCTTTTAAAAAACGTTTAGTAATTTGACCATCTTTTAGTAACGAATTATAAGATTTTGATGTTTGGTAGTGATTGTAAAAGTTTTTTAAAATGTTAGTAGTTTTTCCCCTTATTTGGTTCTTTTCCTCATCATTTACGGGTTGTATGTTGTAATACTAACTGGTACTGCGAGGGTATTATTATGTTTTTTTGAATACTCGACAAAATCAATTTTTCACATTAAAATAATTCGTAGATGTTATTGGACTAAAAACAGAATGTAGGAAGATAGCAAGATTATAGCAAGGTGTATTGATGCTGATGCAATACTCAAGATTTTTAATAATCGTTGGAATAGGTACTTCAGAGGGTTTCAATGGTAGACCAAACTTTGGACCAAGAGCAAGAGTTCTTAACCTAAAGTTCTAAACCAGTATTGGATACTCAACCATCAATTAGTGCACTTTTACCATTTATTCCGGGTACCACAGACAAAATGGCACGAATTCTGCGGAGATCCAATACCCGCACAGTCTTTAGGAGACACAAAAAGATTGGGCAATGCTTAAAGACACCAAAAGAGTTGATGGATGTAAAAAATGCCAAGATTCTTACATCACTCTTGGGTTATTATAAACGAAAAATTAGAGAAACTATTGAAATTATCTTGCATCCTCAAAATTTCAATAAGGACGCGAGCTACGTGCTACATTATTCCTGAAAATCAGTCATTCCTGTGGGGTCATGCATCGGTAGACACAAGTCGGGTATAAATACTTGAACTCTGCACATTGGAGCTCATGTTTTGATCCGGTGCAGTGAAGATCCTTGAAGAAATTTCAGTTTGACACGGTCTAAACTCAAGAACCATTATACTCTAGCCTCAGGCTGGTCGAAAAAAAAAATTAACAATAAAGACAAGTTAGTTCTTTACATTACTTTAAAGCATTGGTGGATCCAAGAGCTCCTTGCGACAAAAAGTTATTTAAAAATATCATTTTTATTAGTTTTTAAAAAGCCTTGTTTAATGTTTGCTCTTAGAGCTTTTATATGTTAATTAGTAGCAAAAACTGCATTATCATAATTCTCTCGCATGTTATTTATTATTTATATAAACAATAAATCTTCCTAGTGACATTTTTATCGTAGTACTAATTTTGAGGATATCCGGGATTCGCCGCTGCTTTAAAGTCTTAAATTTCTGTTTAGGTATATGCAACAAGATCTTGCCATAGCTAAGAGTTTGGGCGATACAGCTGGTGAATGTAGAGCACATGGAAATTTAGGATCAGCATACTTTAGTCAAGGTTCTTATAAGGAAGCTTTAACAGCCCATAGATATCAGTTGGTTTTAGCCATGAAATGCAAGGTGAGTTGTAACACGTTTTTTCTTGCAGTTGTTTTTCATCGTCATACTTTTTATAATTTCTGTATATTTTTTTATATAATTATTAATAATCTTTATTTTATACAATCTTTAAAAAAATATTTTTTTTTCAATTTTAAATGACATCTTTTCAATTCAATATTCCATAATTTAAATGAGTTTTTATTGAAGCAATATACATATTATTAATGTGTAATACGCATACGCAACGTTTGCATCTTAAATTAATATACATGACAAAATCTAATTATTTCACTTTTTTGAGAAATTTAATTTTTTTTGTTACTTGTAATAGATTTCTTACTGGGACAATACCTGATAAAAGAAATAAACGGAGTATGCATATTTTAGTAAAATGCAGTTTTAATCAGAGAATTCAAAATCGAACAGAAATTATATTAACCGTCGGTGTCTTTGACCTCAATGAAGCAGTAAATTGGTGACAGTGAATAACAGTTTTCACGGATAATACACTGAGGGAAAATGTCAACTCAATCTGAACTGAAAAACCGCAATAAGAAAGCACTAATATTAGTAGTATTCTTAGAAAGTCCCAGCAAGAAACACAAAAGTTTATTAATTTACAAATACAAAATTCAGAACAACGATCTATTGCTGCTTGATCGGTTCCAGCGTTGTTAGGTTGAGTATGCTTCGCTTCGGTACAATGTCCTAAATTTATCCCCCCAGATTTCTTGAAACATCGGTAGCATTATGATTGTTCTTTATATTGCACTAAAAATAAGCAAATTTCCGTAAAAGTATTATTAAAACTCAAATTTATTACGCTAAAGTTTATATTTTTACACGTTTTCATTATTTTTAAATGAAGCTGCATATAGATAGAGATATAGATACCTTAGAACACCAAATAAAGGTTAATAAAATAAAAATGTAAAAACACATTTTTAACCCAAAAGAACTAAAAAACCCACAGTCGGAAAACGTAACGCATCATAAAAACAGTAACAAAATTAGGAGTATAAAATGTAGCGATTAAAACTAGCATACTTAAACAAAAAATCTATCCTTCTTCTTGACGTGTGCATAAATGGCCTCTCAAACTGAAAATTAATTTGTCTTATATAGAAAAATTATGAGAGGTTTCTCACCCGAATATTTTCTTTTTTGAATGAATTAGGGCCGAAAATTTAATTTAGGGTGGTAGCTGATAACTGTAGATATATTTGAGCTGCGATTTAACAAATATTATTCATTATTAAAGCTATGTATCTATTTTTGATAGATTTTTCGTTAAAATCTATAGCCGAAAAAATAATCAATTTACCGAAAAATATGTAGAACTGCCACTGTGTAGGGCGTTGATTTGTTAACGTCTATCTTGATGAACATTCTGTCTATAAAATGGCGTTACCCGAGTATGCGCATTTTCAAAATCATGATCATCCTTTTTCATTTCTGTATAGTTTTGAAATTATGAGCTTCTAATATTAAATTTTAGGCACTTCAATATTTTAAGCCGGATTTTTTTTGGTTGGAGATGGGAAATCCTTTTAGTGACACGAATGGCCCGGCGCGCGCCAGTTGGTACTGAAGCTTTACAGCTTATTGTGCCAGTGTGGAGGGGTCTGCGATAACGCTGACGCGCTCATCGCGAACCTCTCCACACTTAAGTTACCATTTCCAGCTTAAATCTCTGGGCAAATTTGCTCAGATCTAGAACAGGAAAGTCCAGAACTTTCTATGAGTCGACTTTTTGCCTGTGCCTCTTAGTAGCACACAATATGTACAGGGTGTCCGGGTTTGGTTGCAAAAGCAGGGTATCTCGCTTATTTTTAAAGATAGAACCTTTCGGTTTTCACGAACCTGAGCTAATTTTTTGTGAAACTCATGAAGCCGTAAACAAAATTTTCATAGCCTTCTTCGTTTATGAGATACAGGGCGAAATAGAAAATTTTGCATTTTGGGACTCCCCTCGTATCTCGGTTATCCTTTAACTTAACGCAAAGGGAAAATTTGCTGCTGATGCAGTTTTTTACGCTGGATCCAGTGGCGTAGTCATATGTTTCATTTGAGGTGTTATTTTTTAGATATGACCCAAAGTTGTGTTTTTTTTAATGGGACACCCTGTATATTTGTCCAGAAATTGATTTGTCCTTTTAAAAGCTTCTCAAAAATATATAATAGTATGGGTATATTTTAATAAACAACAACAAAAATCCTAATTTTTATAATTATCATCCCAAATTTTGCAGTAGGCCATGCAAAACGATGCCGTTTTCTTTTGTTTTATTTATTATTATTATTATGGAAGAAAACCAAACTTTCGGACATTATGCAAAGTACGATACGTTAGCTTGTTTTATATTAAGTAATGAAAATGTTGAAGCGGCTTCTGAGATGTATCTTAACAGGTAAATAGTTAATTTTTAGGTATCTTGAAATACTATTGCTTAATTTTTATTTAGATATCCAGAAAGGAGGCAACCTAATCTATCCACTTTTTATCGGATAAAAAAGAATTTACTTAATCACGGATCATTTATCAAACCTCGTACGAAAACATATAATAAAAAAAATCGGGAGGCTGAGGAAATTACGGTTTTGGCTAATGCAGAAGCTTACCCTACAAACTCTTGTAGGGCCAGTGAAAAGAGCTTAGGGATTCCAAAAACTAGAGTTCAAGAAATTCTAAAAAAGCACAAATACCACCCATGCAAATTTAGGCTCGTACAGCACTTACAGCCAGGGGATGCAGAGCGTCGGGTAGTCTTCTGCAATTGGTTTCGAGAAAGATGCGATATGGTTAGAGATTTTGAAAGGAAGGTTATATGGTCAGACGAAATAGGCACAATAGTAGATTCTAGTCCCAGGAAAATCAACACCAAATATTTCCCAGAAGACAGCAGGGCAGGTTTGGTCTAAATGTGTCCTGCTTCATATTAGGAACACATATAAACTTTTATATATTTGAGGGAAATCTAACAGCCAATCGCTATATAGAAATTTTAGAGGCAGCTATACCTGAATTACTTGACGATGTTCCTCTAGCGCAAATTACCGAAATTTATTTTCAACAGGACGGTGCTCCTGCACACAATTCTGGAATGACGAGATTATTTCTGGACAATAATTTTACCAATCAATGGATCGGAACAAATGGACCTATAAGATGGCCCCCTAGGTCCCCAGATTTGTCGATTTTAGATTTATTTCTATGGGGATATCTGGAAAATAGAATTTACAAAGACCACTATGATAATGTTCAAGATTTAGGAAATGCAATAAGAGAAAATTTTCGCTATTTACAAAATCATCCCGTTATTTTGCTTAATTCCCTAAAACGAATACGAAAATTGTGCGAAGCATGCATAGAACAAAATGGAAATCAGTTTGAACAGTTCTTTTGATTTCCTTGGTTACTGTAGTTCTTATACTACAGTTGATTTTTGCTGAAAGGCTTGTTACATAATAATTTATTACTGTTTTGTTCTTGTGTTACATAAATCTAGGTAGGTGGTACTTTTTTGGTGCGAAATTATCAATACATATTTTGATAAATAGATTTAATTACATATTTATTTTGATTTATTGTTAGGATGTAGATATTGTTAACGACTTTAAATAAAAGGCAGCATCGTTTTGCATGGCCTACTGCAAAATTTGGGATGATAATTATAAAAATTAGGATTTTTGTTGTTGTTTATTAAAATAGACTCATACTATTATATATTTTTGAGAAGCTTTTAAAAGGACAAATCAATTTCTGGACAAATATACAGGATGTCCCATTAAAAAAAATACAACTTTGGGTCATATCTAAAAAATAACAACTCAAATGAAAAATATGACTACGCCACTGGATCCAGCGTAAAAAACTGCATCAGCAGCAATTTTTCCCTTTGCGTTAAGTTAAAGGGTAACCGAGATACGAGGGGGGTCCCAAAATGCAAAATTTTCTATTTCGTCCTGTATCTCATAAACGAAGAAGGCTATGAAAATTTTGTTTACGGCTTCATGAGTTTCACAAAAAATTAGCTCAGGTTAAAAATAAGCGAGAGACCCTGCTTTTGCAGCCAAATCCGGACACCCTGTACAGCTGTCTTATTTTCACTACCGCAGAATCTGCATATTAGGTTACCAGCGTGTACCCGTAACTTAGTCAGGTGGTCCTTGACAGGGATGTGTCCTGCTAGGATGCCTGTAATTGCTATTAACTGATTTCTGTTCAGAAAGAACAGATTTTTAGCCAGAACATCAGTCTCCTTAATAAAGGTTTGGCTGTGTATATGTCCCTGTCTATTTTGCTAGAGGACCTTCGGCCTATCTATCACCCATTTGTTTACCCAGCCTCGTATTGTACATTTAGATACCGCAGAACGAGCTGGATTAATTGAATATTGATTTCTTGGAATATAGTTAATTCTTTTGGAATGTGTTTTATGTACAGGGTTGAACAAATAATTTGAATAACTCTCTAGGTATTTTGTATGGAAAGGGTGTTTCCCGAACGCTAATACATGTAATTATGTTTCCAACATTTATCAATTTTTTAAAAATTTTAGGATACCCAAGCGGCTGCAGCCGCCTTAACATCTTTAGGCCACGTCTACACGGCGATAGGCGATTATCCAAATGCGCTCGCCTCGCACAAGCAATGCGTCCAGCTTGTAAAACAAATGGGAGATCGTCTTCAAGAGGCGAGGGAAATAGGCAACGTTGGAGCAGTATATATGGCGATGGGTGACTTCGATAGCGCTGTAGATTGTCACACTCAACATCTAAGGATAGCAAGGAGACTTAGCAATCAGGTAAATCCTAAAACTAATGATATTTCATTATAGACAGCTAAAAGAATGAATCGTATCCAGCTTTCATGCTATCTGAGCTATTTCAGCTTTAACACCATAAAAAAGGTGTTTTAACCATGTATATTATAGATCAAAATACAAGAGTTCTAACCACACTACAAGTTAGCATCATCAGTAAAATGATATATATATATATATATATATATATATATATATATATATATATATATATATATATATATATATATATATATATATATATATATATATATATATATATATATATATATATATATATATATATATATATATATATATATATATATATATATATATATATATATATATATATATATATATATATATATATATATATATATATATATATATATATATATATATATATATATATATATATATATATATATATATATATATATATATATATATATATATATATATATATATATATATATATATATATATGCATATCATCTGCTGATAATGATAACTTGGTTAGCGAAACGCGCGCCCAGAACGTAACAAGTTGTGGTGTAGTGTGGTTACAACTCTTGAATTTTGATCTATCTCCCACCACAGGTTCCAGTGTTAGGACGTAACATGTATAATATGATAACGTTATCTTTAATTTGTATATAATAATATGTATTTCCATTGGTTCTCCTTTAGGTAGAAGAAGCTAGAGCGTATAGTAATTTGGGATCATGCCATCATTACAAAAGAAACTTTAGTCAAGCCATAGTTTATCATGAAAAGGTTCTAAGATTAGCGCAAGCTATAGGAGACAAGTAAGTGGACCCACATCATCAGAATATTGAGAATATATACTAAGAACTCATTTTGTTTATACAATTATTTCCATATAGTGGAATACAAAACCGGGCAAAAGTCGCTTCCTGCTCGATTTTTTTGTTGCGTTAGAACACACCGATACATACCTCATTTTATTAAATGGATCATTGTACATACGAAATCACAAAATATTACTTTTTTTTGCGGTCTCGACTTTTTTTATTTACAAAAAACTGGAAAAATGATTATTTTTTTAAAATCGTGTTTTTTTATGTTTCCCCTCGTATAACTTCTTACCTAATTAATCTATCGAGACGTTTTTTTTTACTTAAAGCAGGCATTTTGGCGCTTCTTCCCATGTAAAACATGATAGTTATTATTTATTTTAAATATGGCTAAAACATCGATGAACTTTAAACTTTAGAAACTATGTAAACAAGTTTTCACTAACCGAAAAAAAAATTTTGTTTTTGGAAATTTTATATGCAGCGAATAAAATGTAGACCAAATATCAAAAAAGTTTTTAGTAGCAAAATCGTTAGTGTAGCTTGCTGTAGCTGTAGTGCGCGAAATTTAAAACTTTGGTTATTCTCAAGGGCGAATATGAAGCGGCCGGTGTTTTGTACCAGAGCGACGCGTTATGAAATGCAGGACTAAACCAGTGGATGGATGGGTTTTTGAAAGATGATGTATGGATACCACACTTAACTGTCAAAGACCCAGTGCCAGCAGACCTAAGAACACTGTTATCCATAAAATGCTCATGCAAAAATTGCAACAGTAGTAAATGTGTTCGCGCAAAATAAGGTTTAAAATGCATGACAGGATGTAAATGAAAATTGTGCAGTAATAGTTCAAGTTTTTTTGACGATTTATCAGAATCAGAAAACGAAGAAGCCTAATATATGTATGTAAGAATTTTTCAATATTTTTTGCAGCCTAGTATATAAAATCCTCAATAACTTAGTGACGCTTGTATATTAAGTAAATAAACACTGCCTCGTTTCGGCCTGGGCGCTCCGATCCGATTATATTTGTCGCTTTAGATTAGACGACTAATAAGCAAATTTTTAAATTTCGCGCGGTTCAAAAAATCGTTGCGCCTAAACTATACAGGTGACACTAACGATTCTGCTTCCAAAAACTTTTTTTTGATATTTTGTCCACATTTTCTTCACTGCATGTTATAAGAACTTTCCAAAAACAAAAAAAAATCTTTTAGCTAAAACCTGCCTACATAATTTTTGAACTTCCAAAGTTATTGACGTTTTAGCCATATTCAAAATAAAAAACAGCTGTCATGTTTAATATGAAAAGAAGCGCCAAGGTATCTGCTTTGAATAAAAAAAATCGTCTCGATAGCTTAATTAGGTAAGAATATATTACAGGGGTAATATAAAAAAACACGATTTTAAAAAAATTTTAATTTTCACAGTTTATTGTAAATAAAAAAAGTCGAAACAGGGAAGAAAGGTCATATTTTGAGGTTTCAAGTGTAGAATGATGTGGCTAACAATACCCAATAGGTTTGATCGTGTTCTAAGCTCATTAAAAAAAACGACATAAAATTACCCATTATTTACTCCACTGTGACCAAAATTTTAAATTTCGCGGACTTTAAAAAATCATAGCACCTAAAGTATGAATGAGATAGGAAACAACACTATTTATGTCGTCCTGAAATATGAAGATATTTCCCTGTCAAAGAGGCCAGTTGACAAAAGTATCATCTAATATCTAAACCAGTATTTCGGATTTAGTTTTAGAATAGGGATAGGGCCTCCATAAAAATATTTGCTGCCATAGTTGGCAGAGGATTGCTGTTCCTGAAATTTGCTCATAAGAAAAGTTAATAAGCTGACAAACTAAACTGACTGAATGAAACTAAACATTGAATTTGGGCATTTAAACTGATCAAAATGTTATCTGGATTTAATTGGACTGTATTCATACTCATGAAGTAGGTAAATTTTTTATAATTATAAGAATGTTTTTCTTGTAAATGGAAAATGACAATCTTATTTTGTTTCTATATGGGTAGGCCTATTGCACTGAAAATCGGTGGTACATTGTTTTTATATACCCTGGGAAAACCTATCAAAGTTGTTATGTTGAAATTTGTCTAATAAAATGGAAACTGAATGAAAATGAACAAAATGTTATGGGGATCTAATTGGACTGTTTTCAATTTACCATGAAGTAGGTAAATTTATAATTATAAGAATGATTTTCTTGTAAATGGAAAATGACATTCTTACTTAGTTTCTATAAGGGTAAGCTTATTTAATCGGTGGTACCTCATTTTTATGTACCCTGGGGAAACTTGTACAATGTATGTGAGGCAGATCTAATGTTCTCTTTCCCTCTGGTAGCACATTGGATGCGTTAATCATGTTTGTTATACATCTTTCTATTCTACTTGGGGACCTGTTTGTTCGTGTTGTCTATGGCTACTGTGACGTTGTCCTCATCTGCTGGAAGGACCAGAATGCCTGAGTTTCTATTTCAACTTTTGATCGCTGCTTTTCGACGGCTGAGGAGTTTCTTTTTGAGCTTGCTTTGGCTTTCTAATCCAAGAATTATAATTTCCTAAATGACCAAACACATGAAAGCTTCCTTTCTATATTACATTAACAACAAGTTAGGATAAAGTTAAAGTATTCCTCGACATATTTTAGTTTGTAGGAAGTTACGTACAACCATTTTTAAATTACTTTCGAAAAATGCACGAGTTTTTGGAAAACTTGGTAACTGACTTAGGCAAACTTTCTACTTATCTCAGGGATAAGATATATTTTTTAAATAAAAACGTTTCAACAAAACTTCAGTGTAGGGAACATACCTAAATTGAATATTTTAGATAATTGTATAAATATGTCCTCATTAATACAGGCGCTGGAATATATTTTGTTATTGTTTGATGTATTCAATTATAGATCTGTTGAAGCAAGAGCTTACGCAGGTTTAGGACATGCTTCGAGATGCGCTGGAGACTACGTGCAGGCTAAGCAATGGCACGAAAGACAGTTAGATGTCGCTTTAGCAACTAGAGATAAAATTGGAGAAGGGAGAGCCTGTAGCAATTTAGGGATCGTATATCAATTATTAGGTAAGTAGGTGATACATGTTTCCTCAGTAGGAGCCTTTTCATGCTGAGCTGCCTTAAAAACTATCGGTATATTTTCTAGGAGAAAATGATGCAGCTTTAAAACTACACCAAGCCCATCTTTCGATTGCAAGAAGTCTGCAGGACCGAGCTGGAATGGGTAGAGCGTATGGTAATATAGGCAATGCTTATTCAGCCGCTGGTTTCTATGACTCGGCTATCAAGTATCATAAACAAGAACTGACAATTAGTAAGGTGAGGTTTTAAACATTTACAAACTATTTTGGTGCAATGAATTATTTAGCGATCATGATAGAGAATTAAAACGCTTTGTTACAGGAGGTTCATGACAGAAGTTCAGAGGCTAGTACCCATGGTAATCTAGCTGTAGCTTATCAGGCTTTGGGCGCACATGATATGGCTTTGCTGCATTATAGGGCCCATTTAGGTAAGAATGGAATAGCTTTTTATTGATTGAAATATAAAAATGTGACCTTTTAATTGAGAACTTGATTTTTCCCTTTTTTATGGAAGGTACATGGCCCGCTTGTATTTTAAAATTTTTTTAACTGGAATTTCAAGTACTAAAATAATTTTTAGGTATTGCTAGAGAACTAAAAGATACTGCAGGAGAAGCTTGTGCCCTTTTAAACTTGGCGAACTGTCTGAGTTCGCGAGCAGAATTTGCCGAAGCCATTCCATATTACGAACAGTACCTGATGTTATCCCAAGAACTATCCGATGTGGAGGGTGAGGCCAAGGCATGCCACTTTCTAGGTATGGACCATCTTATGATGTGCATAAACTTTTTTTAAGAAAATAATTAATTTTTAGGTTACGCTCACTATTGTATAGGAAACTTCAGGGAAGCTGTTCGGTATTACGATCAGGACTTAGCACTAGCCAAAGATCTACAAGACAAAATGAATATGGGTCGAGCTTATTGCAATTTAGGATTAGCTCATTTAGCTTTAGGTCAATTAGAAACGTCCTTAGAGTGCCAAAAATACTTCTTAGCTATTGCTCACATGACTAATAATTCTGCAGGTAAAAGTAGCAACTATTATTGTTTTTTAATGAAGTATTAAATATTTTTTTCTTTAGGTAAATTTAGGGCATTGGGGAATATAGGAGATGTTTTGATAAAACTTGGTGAGACAGAAGAGGCAGTTAAAATGTATCATAGACAACTGGCACTGGCACGAAGTAATCGAGACAGAACAATGGAGGCAGCTGCTTGTGGAGCTCTAGGAACAGCGCATAGACTTCTCAAAAGATTAGATAAGGCCCTGGGTAAGAATACTGACCTAAATAATTTGAACAAAAGTGAAACTTTTATTAATAAAAAGTAATTTTATCAATTGCATCTGAAGTTTAGCATGCGATCGTGTAGTATTCTGCAGGATCAAAATTCCAGTGCGTAAAATCATAACGTATGCTTTAGGTTACCATACTCAAGAACTTACACTAAGGCAGGAAATGTCAGAGTTGGCAGGAGAATGCCGAGCTCACGGTCATTTAGGTGCTGTTCATATGGCTTTAGGTAACTACACTCACGCTGTCAAATGTTATCAGGAACAATTAGAGAGGGCGCAGGATCTGCAAGATTGTGCCGTTGAGGCTCAAGCTTATGGTAATTTAGGTATAGCAAGGTATGTATTATTATTTTGTTTAAAATAAATGCTGTTCACTCTATCTAATTTTAGATGACTTTCTGATTAGGAGGGGTTTTAAATATTTTTTCATCAGGTTAAATATGGCTCACTACGAAGACGCAATAGGATATTTCGAACAACAGCTGGCAACGTTGGAAAGACTTTCTACCTCAACCGCTCACCTGGACAAAGGACGAGCCTTCGGAAGCTTAGGAGATTGTTATGATGCACTGGGAGATCCGGAAGAAGCTGCCAAATGCCATGAGCAATATTTAGCTGTTGCTTTGAAATTGAAAAGCCCGAGAGATCAAGAAAGAGCGTACAGAGGCTTAGGTATTATTTTATAGACTTGTGATTCTCACTTTATTGAAATCTCTTATACTAATAAAAGTCTCTACATGTTAATAATATTTCTTAATCTTTTAGGGCAATCTCAAAGATCTCTGGGGAATCTTCAGCAAGCGTTAGTATGTTTGGAGAAGAGGTTAGTGGTATCTCACGAGCTAGGTAGTCCTGAGGCTAAAGCGGCAGCTTATGGGGAGCTTGGCCAGCTTCATGCCACTCTTGGTAATCTGGAGCAAGCGGTTTCCTGCCTCGATCATCAAAAGAATATTGCTCGCGACTTAAGTAAGTAAATATATTTTTATGTGACCTTTTTTTAAGGTCACATAAAAATAAGGACCAATTATTACATTGAGGTTCAAACAATATTTTTCTTTTAGATGATAGAATTATGGAATCTGAAGCATTATGCGGTTTGGGTAATGTATATCACCAAATGGGAGAATACAATACTGCTCTGAAATATCATCAAAGTGACTTGGAAATCGCTGAGCAGTTGGACATGCCTACTTTGCAAAGCAGAGCTTGTGGAAATATAGGTAAAATCCCCTTGACTGTATCGTTTCTAGTACCACACAGTTTGGTTTTCTATTTTACATATTGTTAAAAAAATTATAAGTATAATAAGTGCTATTCAAAGTTTCCTAATATCGAAGACATCATAACGCCAATAATAAAAAAAAAATCGCTAGAATTCCACACGGAAGCAGGTATCATATATTGTCAATGGTGAAAGTAAAAAAAATTGATGGAGTCTAACTAAAAAAATTGCTATTTTTTAATGTAACTTTTGTTTCCTATCAGCTTACTAACTAATCTAGTGGCTGTTAAATTTTAAAAGATAAGCAAAGCAAACCATTTTGTTTATAGGAAATGTGTACGAAGCTCTGGGGAACCTGGATCAAGCTGTTCGCTATCAAGAGCAGCACCTGTCCATAGCCATGAGTACAAACGACCAAATTGCAAAAACACTAGCCTATAGTTCCTTAGGTCGGGTACATCAGTTGTTTGGCAATAGATCTCAAGCGATAGCCTATCTTACACAAGGGCTCTGCATAGCTGAGGCGCTTGGAAGGAGGGACGAAGAGGTAAAATTGATAAGTTAAAATTTATCTTTTAGAATATTTACAAAACTACAGCGTTTTTTAAATTATCTATATAGAAAAGAAATAGTACCCAGTTTAAAAACTATGTTCAATATTAAGGAAACTGCAAATCTTTTTAGGCAAAAATACGCAATAGATTAGGTCTTGCCCTCTATGCCAATGGCGACCTTGAAGGAGCCCAGAAGCAACTAGAAACAGCAACGCACCTTTTAGAAAACATCAGAAGGGAGACGAGAAATAGTTCTGAGTACAAGCTATCTTTGTTTGAATTGCAGTCGTCCAGCTATCAAGTTCTACAAAGAGTGTTAGTTTGTGAGTATATCTTGGGTTCAAAAAATATCAAACCGTTTTTTAATTATCCAAAATAAAATTACATAAACTGAAAATTATTGATATCACTTCTTAATTATTGGCACGTGAATGCGTGGTGTCTTACACCCTGTTTTTTTATTACCTAACTACATCAATGTTAATTTTTTTAGGTCTGAACAGATGTGATGATGCATTGGTGACGGCGGAAAGAGGACGAAACCGAGCCTTTGTGGATCTCCTTTTAGAGCGCCAAGGTTTGAGTGAACAAAAATCCAAAAGCAAGGGAAGCAAGAATGATATTTTAGGAATCAGCACCCTGGATCATCTTAAAGATATTGTAAATAGACAAAGGGCTGCTGCATTGTATTATAGCATAGCAGCGGGATTTCTGTACGCTTGGTTGGTTTTACCTACAAAAGGTAAGTTCATTAATATAAATAGGGAAAAACTCTTGTATTTTAGGGCTCACATTTTAATCTTTCACACCGAGATACCAATGTAAAAAAGTGTAAAAAATGTTAATTTTAAACATGTATTTGCATTAGGTGTCGTAAAATTCCACTCTGCGCCTCTGATGGAGAATCAAGATAACCCTGATAATAACGACAATACAGATCCGGTGCCAAGTGGTACAGGTCTCCTAGAAAAGCTAGTCAATTCGGTTAGAGACAGCCTTGGGCTAGAGCTTAGTCCATGCACTACAATAGCAGAAGATCAGTATTTGGATGACAATTTGTCAGAAAGAACAGGTAAATCCTTGAATAATGCTCATTCAAAAATATTAAATATTATTGAATATCTAAGACACCTCTGTCAAGTTTTTTTTAATTTAGAACATTTAAAATGCTTTTTTTATATAAAATTTTCACTTAATAAAAATAGATTAATTATTTATAGATCCTACCGACTGCGCCAAAAGTTTGAAATATTAAGTTACAGATTCCTTACGCAACATCTAATTCTAAATGTAACATTTTTGCCTTTAACGGCCACTGACAAGATGAGAAATAACTGTTTAAAGTATTAATTAGTATAGTTTTTTGATATAAATACATACTTCTATATTACAGGTTTTCTTCGAATGGTTAACAGGCATCACTTGATGAATTCGAGCAACTATTCTTTAAGTTCTTTGTTTTCCTTGGGAAGCGTCGGTGGTTCTGTGGCATCTTTACAAGGCAGCACCAGATCGAGTTCAAGCGCTCAAGGGTCCACGCGAATTACAAAGAGGCAAAGTTGGAAGGGACCTAGCTGTTTGCATGCCCTTTATACCTTGCTTCTTCAACCTTTTGAAGAGTTTCTACCATCGAAAGGTTGGTATATAAAATCTCAGATTAAATGTATATAAAGACACGTAATATTAATATTAACACCATTACGAACACTGCCTTAATATTAACGAACTTCCCTTACCGCGAGCGGTCCTATATATTCCTTGTTTATAAATAGCAGTCATGGATTTCGCTACTCCAACTAAGGTAATCGAGTGGCACCTATTTGAAACGAATATCGGCATTTACCATACGTAAGAAATGTCAGCCAATTTTCTTAACCAGCTTAATACATTGGGACTAGCATTGCTCCCTAATTTGTGTCTACCTCCCTGACAATGTCAAAATTTTTTTTTACCGACCGAAGGCCTAAGTACTAGGCTTTAAATGAAGACAGGAAAGTTTATTAATGTGAAATTTAAAGATTTGCAGATCAGAAAAAGAGGGAAAGATATTTGCTGGTAACACATTCCATAATCGGGACACTTTGGAAGTAAAGGAGCGGACAAAATGGAAGGCCCTTGATTTTTATAGTTGGACGGTGAAGCATATGGGTTGATGTTCGTGTCTCAGTGGCAGGAATAACTAAGGAGGGCATAATGGATCATAATTCATTAGAATAGAATTCGTGGTAGTACCTGTAAAACACACAGATCGCCCACAATTCGACGATGCTCTAGTGATACAAGCTTCCTTGTGATGTTTGGATCATCAATCAGGTGAACAGCTCTTCTTTCGACAAAGCCAAGGATATTGAGGATTGAAGGAGAGTGTGAACAATACTTAAGACAGGGTTTGATTTGTGAAGCGTAAATGGTAAACAAGTTGGCAGGTGAAAAGTATTTTCAAGCCCGAAAAAGAAAACCCAATTTCTTCGCGGCTGTTGTGACAGTTGAGGTAATGTGATCATGCCAGCGAAGATCTTTTTGAAAAGTGATACCGATTAGGCTAAAGGAATCTTTGATTTGAGCATTTGATTATTTATTTGAATGAAGTGGGTACTGGGAGATAATTTATCAGATAGTAAACAACATTGTGTCTTAGTGGTTAAGAGCAAAGAACCTAGTCCAGACAAGGTTCTCTGTTCTCCATTCTACGATTTTAATGAGGTCCTCGGTTGAGTATAAAGTCATTACTTTACGCCTATAATCAGTTTTAGTCTTGGAGAGAGGTTTGGGAAATTGTACATTGGAATGGAGTGTACTATCGTCAGCATAGCTGTGAATAGGATTGCTGGCAGAAGAAAACAGATTATTGAAATGCAGGAGGAATAGGGTAGGTGCCAACACTGAACCCTGTTGAACGTCTGCTTTGATTTTCAAATCCAAATACAAAGTTTTGGAGAGAGGAAGAGGAAGACCAGAGTCAAACTTGATCAAATACTTTGGATATGTCGAGGGCATTAATTTCTCCGTTGAATTCGATGGACTTATTTCACTTGTGGGTTACGAAGGTAAGAAGATCTGTTGTGGATCTTTTGTGGTGGAAGCCGTGTTGCCTGTTGTGGATAAGTATATACCTTTCAAGGTAATTTAAAAGATCATAAATGGGTCTGTAAAGGAATCATTTTTGAGACCCCAAAATTGAATCAAATTTTATTTAAATATATACTCATTTACCTCTGACCGCGACAATAGCTATTTTTTATCTAAGATGACTGAAAACTTTGGAGTTTTTCAATTTATATGAAAAATTTTGAAAATTTCTTCAAGTCAGATTTTCTAGTACTTCGATACGTCATAGAAATAAATAGTAAATTAGAAAGTTGCATCAAATAGATTGAATTTTTTAAATCTGATTTACACAAAAAAATAACTTCGGATATATCTCGTTCTAGACAGCTGTTTCATGTGAATACACATCGTACTAATTATGGTTTTGCATCTTTTGTGGATAGGATGTTAACAAATTATAATAATAAATATCATCACATTGATCCATTTATTTTTAAAAGCTTTAATTCTCTGAAGGCTTATGTGAGTTTCAACTGAAAATTGAGAAGTAGGCACTTTGTTAGTTTGCTTTTACATGTAGTGTTTTTATTCTGTATAATTTTATTTTTGAAATTTCAAATATTTTTACTTAACAATAACAATTACTGAAAATTGAGAACTCAGGCATTTTGTTGGTTTGTTTTAGGAATTCATTTATTTTGATTTAATAATAGTAATTACTTTTTAAATGTACCAATCTGTGTTTTATTAGGACTATACTTGTATTTTTTAAAACATTCTGTTAGTTTATTTTAAGTGTAGTGTTTGTTTTCCTTCTTCTTAATTTTGTTTTAAAAACTTAAATTCTTTAACTTAAAACTTATATTTATATATAAATAAGTATTGTGTACCATTTGGAACAATGTTCTGTAGTGTACCTGATAAATAAATAAATAAATAAATAAATAAATAAATAAATAAATAAATAAATAAATAAATAAATAAATAAATAAATAAATAAATAAATAAATAAATAAATAAATAAATAAATAAATAAATAAATAAATAAATAAATAAATAAATAAATAAATAAATAAATAAATAAATAAATAAATAAATAAATAAATAAATAAATAAATAAATAAATAAATAAATAAATAAATAAATAAATAAATAAATAAATAAATAAATAAATAAATAAATAAATAAATAAATAAATAAATAAATAAATAAATAAATAAATAAATAAATAAATAAATAAATAAATAAATAAATAAATAAATAAATAAATAAATAAATAAATAAATAAATAAATAAATAAATAAATAAATAAATAAATAAATAAATAAATAAATAAATAAATAGTTGACTTCAAAGTAAGGCTATTGTTTAGTTTTTAGTTCAGATTTCAAAATAAATTTTTTCGCGCAAGTAGTTTTTTTTTCGTAAAACATTTAGCTCTACACTTTAAACGCAGTTTTGTTGTTTTTTAACTCCTCATTATTTCAGTCTTATGTTATGTTTCAAAGAACTTTTTTTTTAGATGGGCTGTGATAATTGTTCCCTTCCCTAGACTTCTTAAAAACAAAGGCTAATAAGAATTTTTTCTCGTATCTGTCCATTTTTAGAATCTTTTTTGTTTTTGTCAATTTGCATTGAATTGATCCTTGTTTTTGACCAAAAAGAGTGTCAAAAATGTAAAGAAAAACTTCCCAAACTTCGATCCCTCCCCCTCCTTAAAATAGCGTTCGAAAGACCGTAGAGAGGAAAGTTTCCTGATAAATTCATTTTTTTTTCGAGAGTTACCATGTCAAAATATCAGACATATTGAATACCTAGTGAAAGTTTGCTTTACATATACTTAGTACATTTTTCAAGGACCTTTTTGTGAAGAAACCTAAGCGGCAGCTATGGGATCTCCTCTATTACCTTATTAGGTAGTGTTGTTCTTCCTTACTACAAGGCACTACAGACAAAATAGTACGACTACTTCAATACACATAAGAAGATTGCTTGAGATCCCCGAAAGATGTACCTTTTCAATCAGAAGAAGTATAAAAAATGTCTTGTTCCTGTGCAGTTTTGAGTGTATGTGGAAGAAACAGGATGTTCAATATTCACTAGACTTAAGGAACATGAAAGATGTGTTAAAAAGAAACAACGTCTACATCATACGTGAGAATTGATCTTAACACACACTGACGATTCGCCGCCGGGCAGAAGTCGGTATAAAAGTCCGCCAGAATCTCTCCAAGCTCATTCAGTGTTCAGATTTCGTGTAGTAAAAATCCCTGATGATGCATTGTGCAATCAAAGGCGAAACGTCAGATATAAATTCCAATTTGACACGGCCTAATCCTAAGAATCATGATTTTTTATCAATTCCTGAACAATAAAATCTGAACTATCTGACACGTGATCGTTTGACATTTATATTTTTTAGGTATCTTTCTAAACATTTGATATATGGATAAAATCCTAAATTGCAATTATAATATATTTCAAATATATTTCTTGTAAAATCAAAAACAAAAAAATGTTTGTTAAAATGATTTTTCAAATTTCTTACATTTTACAGAATTTGCGATCTTTTCAGTTATTTCATCAAGTGTCCTATTTCAAAAGTTCAACAAGATATTATATCAAAAGAAAACTTTTTTTTTACTTTGAAAGTTAAAAAATGACTTATATTTTTATTCTCAGTAACATAAAGTATAGCAGATATAAAATACAATGTTTTTTTCTAGCTTCCAATTCCAAAAATGGCGCCAACAAAAGAGAATTGATCTTAGTGCTAGAGGGAGACCTTTATTTGGTTCCGTTCCCTGTGCTGAGGTCAGCAAATGAGAACTCAGAATATTTGTGTGAGAGATTTTCGCTTTTGGTAGTGCCGAACCTGATGTCCTTGAAGTCAGGCAGAACGAGGAAACAAGATACAGACCAAACAGTACGTAGATCATATTATTCTTGGTATCCTGAACATGCAACAATTTTAAATTATTTATAATTTATTTTTTCTACAAACATTTTTAACACCCCCTAGTAGAATTAAAAATGTTACTTTAAGGCACTAGTGCGTTAATGTTTAAGACATTGAAGTCTATTTATCAAAGAAAGACATGAAACCAAAATAATGAAAATGATTTACTTTTAACAGTGATGAGAAAATATAAAGATGGGAATCAGGCAGATTTAGAAATTTAGCGATTTTCGCAGGCATCTTACCAAAGTGTTGATTCCAACTAAGGTCATGGCACATTTATTGTTAACACATCCTATAAAAAATCTTAAACGATTAATATTCCCCGTACGAAGGGCCATGTACTTTTATAACAGTTTATCTGCAATGTACCATTAATAACGAAGGTTCTTCTCAGCAAAGACAAATCAACACATTTTTTTTACCTTAGCACAACGTATTTCATGGATAAATTAGATTTAAAAATGATAACCTTGAGGATCTTTAATCAATTTATTAATGTTAAAATATCTTTATTCGGGCTTTTAATGGTTTTTGTAAAAAAACATAATGTATCATAGACGTGCTAAAAGTGAAGTGTTAGAAGAGATGGCACACTCTGCCTTCGGCTTCGTGTTCCAAAATGTTTAACTATGTTATTACTGTTTATTGCCGCTTGTTGAAAAAATATTGTATGGTATTTGTGTTAAAAGAATTTTTAAGGCACTTATGTGAAATGGAACTTACATGCTTCCCTTATAAATATACTTTTAACAGATATCATAAGTTATTAATAAAGCTAATATTAATAAATCAAATATTGGACAGTTTAAACTGAGATTATTTTATACAAAATAAGTAGGTGGTATATTTGAAACTGGTAGACAATATAGAATATTTACTAAATTCGTTCTCTAGGACTTACATGGTTCTTATTTTTCTGCTTTCAAATCATTTTAATTAGCATCGACTTAAAACTTAAACTAAATAGTAATTTTAAACCTGCGGTTTTAGTTTTTTAGTCATGTTCGGTAAATAGGCATTTCCCATCTTTCCCGGTTACCTGAACCGGGCATTTTGTTTGAAGCGGTCATTTTGAACTAGAAAGTAGGGACTTTTAAAATATCTACTTTCGTTTTCGCGAGTGCTGCTCCCTGTGCAAAATATATAGTATCCGTCCACTGCATTGGTTTGTTCAGACATGTTCTCCTATGCCTGATTTTGACTGAAGATCGTTATCATTCAAAACATTGCTTAATCAAAGAAATAAAGAAAGCAGAATAAATTTAGTATTTATCATCATATTTTTCAAATCTCTTTTTTTAATCCAGTCAAATAACTTTTATTATCCACTACAAATTCAAAATTATGGACTCTATGGTATTTTTACTAGGTTCGAAGTTTAATCGTGGGTAACCCTAAGTTACCACTAGCCATCACCGATCACTGGGGTTGGAAAGACATCCCACAAGCAGAACAAGAAGCCACTATGGTCGCGGAACTTCTTCAAACTCAAGTATTGTTGGGCAGCAGTGCTACCAAAGAACAAGTACTAGCTCAGATGCAGGAGGCTGAATGTATCCACTTCTCCACCCACGTCTCTTGGAAACTTTCCAGTTTGGTTCTTAGTCCGACAGAGGTATTGCATATAATTGTCAAAATTATTGTAGCAAGATCTTTCAAAACCCCTCTAAAATTATATAAAAAAACCTAAAATTGTCTTTTGGTTCCGTTTAGGTTTTGGAACAATCTCCAACAAAGAGGCTCTATATGACAGATAGTTTGGAAGAAGATGAGCATATTGACGTCTCAATAACTGCAGAACTTCCCCCTCTATCAGAGTTTTTGCTTAGTGCGGCCGATATTTTATGCTTAAAGTTGTCAGCCAAACTAGTAGTAGTAAGTAAATTGTTAGATTACGTTATAAAGCAGTAAGATTTTTTTTATTGTTTCAATGTATTTTAATGTTTTATTGGTAAAACCAAGATTCATATGGTTATGAATTGTAACGTTTTGGTAAAAATCCTATATGGTGGAATAAAATGGCGGCCTAATAAAATACTTCGATATTTCTTAAAATTTCAATTCCTGGAATAATACATAATTTTTTTTATGGAGGAAAATAATAAAGGACCATAGACATAATAACATGGAGACGGAATTATTTTGATTTGAACGCAATTATTGTCAAAATTATAAATTGGTTAGTCTATTGTCATGTGGTCTATTTGGTTAATCCGAAAGGGTGTTGTTCACTATCTTACATAAACATACATAGCCATATGTATAGCATAGAATAAAATTTTTATTTGCTGGTAAAATTATAATCTATATATTTAAAACACTGAGCCAGATTTTTCAGCAAGTTCATGAGAGAGTTGTACTGCACCAATTAAATGATTTTTTTTTTGGAAACGATCGTTTGGGTACTGAGACCTTTGAACACTATTTTTTGTATTGTTTTACGCGTATTTTTTGGATAAAACCAATGTTTTTCCTCAATAACATTTCTGGACGATGTGATGAATGCGCCCCCATATTCCTATAATTTCAAGCCATCTAACGCAAAAGGCAGGGCAGCTAGTTAATGTTTAAGGTTGTTATATTACTGTAATAATAGCCTCTGTAATATTCCTTTAGCTATACAGTTTGTATCAGCCAAATGGAATAATTTAGATAACAAATAAATGGAGGCGTGTTCAACAATTCAAGACACCTTGATTGGTATTTTTAGTTGCGCATTTTTTTCAACAAAAACTGTTTACTCAGATTGTGTCATGTAACAGTGGCCAATACCAGCTTTTAAATAAAACACCTAGTTTATCATTAATTTTTGGATTCTTCAGAAAATTCTAGACATACTTTATGTACAATGTTCTATACCTATCTTCAATTGTTTCGGAAATATTAAACGTTTTCGGATTTATTGTCAAAATTAACATTAAAAAAGTAAAATTATTTGATTACAGAAATTCGCTATAACACACTCAATATTTATTTCCCATTTAGGTCTTGATAATGAGAAAGTAAGCAAAAACCATTTCAGCGTTCCTTTTTACTAATGTGAAATAAAAAAAGCTGTAAATAGTTTTGTTTACTTTTGCTTAAAACGCCTGCCCTTCAGGGACGTAGACAGAAAATTTATTTTGGGGGGGCCAGTTGGGGGCACAAATAGTTCTAAAGGGGCCTATATACAGGGTCTGTCATTAGTGTGTCAAAGTAGCATACTTTTCTACTAAAGATTTTTTTTACATTAATGATCCTGTAACAAATAAAAAAATTAAAACGAATTTTCTACATTTATTTTAGGTTTTTGAATTAAATTTTATACAAAAGTAACTTAATTAAACACATTTGAAGGGACATGTTTTTTCACTTTTAATTAATGAACAGTTGTGGAAGTATTACTAAAACAAATAAAAAAATAAACATGAATAATATAAACCGTTAACAAAAATCGCCTATTTTATGAAAAATTACCAAATTTGCCGCTTATCTACGAAGGGACAAAGTTTGAGGAAATCCCAGAGACTTCTTGTCGACAAGCAGCCCCAATGTTTGATGTTAGCGATTCATCGATTATTCGAAATTAAAAGAAAATAAAATGAATCTCTATAAAGTGATACCAACGCAGAAGCTCATGTTAGACAGCAATCTGATCCAATTAGAACATGTTTTGTTTTCTAAGTGCACCTTCACCAATTCGAAACTACCTCTATTGATCTCTAGTGAAAATCCTTATTGGATTAGAGAAGAATATACCTAATACCATGAAGAGGTTTAGGCGGGAATTGTTGAAGAACATATTATAGGCCCTTTTCTCACTGATGGCAATTTGAATGGCGATAATTATCTAGCACTGCTCCAAAATAATATAGCGTCGACTTTGACCAACTTATAACCTGATCCAGCAAACCCACAAGTTCCCATTACCAAATCAATGACCGGGAGTACCTCAACGGAATATTTCCAAATCAGTGGATAGGGAGGCGACGATCGATGGAATGGCCAGCACGATCCCCTGATATGACGCCATTAGACTTTTTCTTATGGGGATATATCAAAACTATCGTATACAAAACTAAACCTCTCGGCTTAGCTGACTTAAGAAGACGAATATCGCTGGCGATCAGATCGATCACACCTGAGATGTTAAGTAACGTTAGAAGAAATTTCTGTTTAAGATTAGGATGTTATTTACAGTATTACTTTTAGTTTTTGAGTGTGGTGTTGCGAATTTCTGCAATGAAATAATTTAATTTTTTTAATGTTAATTTTTGCTATAAATCTGAAAACTCTTAATATTTCCGAAACTGTTGAAGATAGGTATGGAACATTGACATGAACAATGTCAGAATTTTCTGAAGAATCCAAAAATTGAATAATATACAGGGAATTGCATTTAAAATAGGAAAGTTAGTATTGGCCACTGTTACATGACAAACCCCGTATAAACAATTTTTCTTGAAAAAAATGCGCAACTAAAATTACTAATTGAGCTGCCCAAGCGTATTTTCGAACACGCCCCCATTTATTTAATATCGATTTTATACCATTTGGCTGATACATACTGTATATTATTATTACGAAATAATTATTCAACGATTTTGTTTATCAGCATTCTACCGGTTCTTTCTAAAATTTTATATAAAGAGTTATTTTACTATTGTATTATTAATAATATTATACCAGAAAGTCAGTGTGGCTTTAGAAAAGATTTCAGTACATCGGTTTTGGTAGGTTTAACAGACGATATAATTAATTCACCTAGACTCTTCGAAGGCTTTTGATACGGTTAATCACGCACTTTTGTTAGCAAAGTGGATATTATGGATTTTCTCAAGCATTGATTGATTTAGTTAAATCATTTTTTAAATAGATTTCAAAAAATTGTTTGAAGTGACGCATTTTCAGAACAAGTTCAAATATACTCAGGTGTACCACAGGGCTCCATTCTTGGGTCCCTATTTTTTATTATCTATACAGCTGATATTTTGTGTTCACTGAAACACTGTAAAGTACAAGCCTATGCTGATGATACACAAATATATTTTCACTTTAAACATTCTGATTACGAAGAAGCATCCAATTTAATAAATGAAGATTTAAACTTATTAAAACAACTTTCTTTGGAGCACAACTTAAAATTAAATCCTTTGAAATCTTCACTAATGCTTTTCGGCCTAAAAAGCAATAAGCAGTTTTTGAATGAGAATCTAAATATTTGTCTCGATGGAGTCAGGCTCCCAATGGTTAACTCCAAAAACCTGGGTATTATATTGGATACTGAATTGCGGTTTAAGGAATATATTAAATCTCTAATTCAGAAGTCATACTTATCTTTAAAAATATTATACAATAGTAGACATATACTTGATTTGTCGTTACGCAAAATGTTTTGTTTTATCCGATTTTAACTACTGTGATTTTGTGTATGGACCCTGTCTTTATTCAACGGACAAAAGTCGAATTCAGAAAATTCAAAATACCTATTCACGTCTTATTTTAGATCTAAGAAAATATGATCATATCTCTCATACATTTAAGGAGCTGAATTGGTTGAAAATGGAGAACAGCCGAACACTTCACTTGGGTAATTTTGCCATGAAGATCTTAAAAAACCCTGTATTACCTTTGTCTATAATAAACAAGTTTATATTTCGTGTAAATGTTCATTAAAGAAATGTCAGATCTATCAATAAGATAACAGTACCCTGTCACCAGACTGCCATGTTTCAGAGGTCATTTACTTACAATGGTATTAAACTTTATAACTCTTTACCAAATGAACTTACTTGTCTTGAAGAAACAGATTTAAAAAACGTTATAAAGTTATTTATTTACGGCTCAGTGCCAACACCAATAAATATTTTATATTATTTTGCTTTTTCACACCCTTATATAACGAAACTTCATCGTTCTGGTAAATTATATTATGTACGTATATTCTTATTGTTTTATATAGTGTTTTGTAGAATTAATATGACTGCCGGTTTTTTTTTTATAATTTTGTTTTAAGAAATTAATTTATTGCAACATTGATTGACATCTGCACTCTGTAATAATATATAATTACGTAACACGGTGAGTTAAGGTTCAGTAGAGTAGCCTCAGGCTAGACTGTGCCTTGGTTCTACCGTAGTTTTTGATATTGTTTTGTAACGTAATTGTTGAATTTATTAATAAAAGACGTATATTATTATTTTTATTATTATATAATGCCATTGCTTGAAAACCGACAACACCGCCGCATACTTTTGAATCGCAGTTTGCACGAATTTACAAAACTGTAGTAAAAGCGGTGTTGCTTTGAGTAAAAGCATTGTTTTTTGTGAGGTTCTTGATAACTTTTGTGCGAGTTCTTGGGCATTATGGTGCGTAGTGTGCAAAAATGTGGACTAAGTATTTAACTGCTGACGTCTCATTTCTCGGATAAGTCAAAATGTAATTGTTTTTCTATATTAATAGGCACAGTACGAGATTCTTTCTAATATAACTTCGATTACTTTACTGACTTTTTCATGCACTAAAAGTAATATCCTCGATAACCAATACACGTCATGCAAGAAAAATGTTATTTCATCGTGTCAGTAATACATTTTGTTTATTTTAAATTATTCTAATTAAGCTCATCAAACGAAATATTTTTAATTTTGCTAACATATGTTAACTTATTTTAAGGTAAGTTCATCCCATACAAGAGACCAACAAGGATGGGCGACTTCAGATGGTTTGGTCGCATTAGTTCGGGCCTTGCTTGCCGCTGGGGCTCAAGCTGTATTGGTTTCCTTATGGCCTGTACCTGATACTGCAACCAAAATTCTCCTCAGGTACAAAATAAAATTTAGTTATAGTCGAATGCGGTCTTATCGTGCGGGTCCAAAGGTCACCAACATTATAAATCAAATAAGAAAACACAGTGAATAGCAAAATGTTGTGTGATTCTTTTATCGAGCTATTAAATCTCGCTGGGCCATTTAGAAATATACAGGCAGAAAGAAAATATTTTTTTTATTATATTACGCAATATTATTAAGACAGCCACTTAATATTATTTTATTTATTAAATGCCGAGGGACTAAATAAGAAAATTCGCAAAATATGTATTTGGTTAAATATTTTGGTTGGCAAAAACAAAAATACACAAAATGGCAAGCGCCTTAATAAAGTCGGAAGGCGGTTCGAATCAGTGGAACAATCAGGATATGTTCTGTTTACACAGCCACTTAATGAAAGTGAGATTTTTTTATCAATCACCAAAAATTATGAGCCCTGCTTGACCTAAAAATCTAACCACTTATACAGTGTCATTTATTTAAATGCGGGCTACCCCCTGTGCAAAGAAAACTTTTTTTTTTTCGTATTGTGATAACAAAAAAATTATTTTGCAAAAATATTATACACTTTTGTTAAAAACACAAGATAATTAGTTATTACTTCCCTCGTGAGATTTTTTCATATCTTTACGTTTAAGGGTCCCTAGATGCCGGAAAACATCTTTTCTCAATTCCGTCTGTCTGTAGGTATGTCCGATTTCTTCAAATTTCAGTCTAAAATTAAGGGCCATGAATGCGAAAAATACATATATATATATATATATATATATATATATATATATATATATATATATATATATATATATATATATATATATATATATATATATATATATATATATATATATATATATATATATATATATATATATATATATATATATATATATATATATATATATATATATATATATATATATATATATATATATATATATATATATATATAAACTTCTCCCAACACTCCATATCTCAAAAAAAGTCAGTTATAATCGGATTAGCAGACAGAGCAATAAAATTAAGTGACTTAAATTTTAGAAATAATGCTATAAAGAAAGCAAAAGAAACTTTAGTTAAAAACAGTTATTCCATAAAATTAATTAACACTTTATTTAACTCCCGGCTAAAAACTCTTAAAAACGATCCACGACAATTAAATAAAAAAAAACCGAAAATTATTTATCAATTCCATATATACAGGGACTGTCTGAAAATCTACAATCCTATTTAAAACAACATGAAATTTCAGTCTGCCATAAAGGACATAATCTTCTCAAAAAATATTTTAGTTCAGTTAAAAGTAAAACACCGAAAAACCGAAAAACCCACACCATATATGAAATACCATGCTCTGACTGCTCGTCTGTATACATTGGACAAACAACACAATACCTACAAAATCGCATGGCCACAAGTATGACAAGAACAATAAAACAGCCCTAACAAATCACGAGACCCAAACCTCCCATAAATTTAATTTTAAAGAAACAAAAATCTTAAAAACTGAGCCAAATTAGCGAAAGAGGGAATTCCTAGAAATGTTATACATAAAAAAAATAAAAATTCTATAAATGACAAATCTGATATAAAAAACTTAAGTAAAATTTATTACGTTATTAATTAATACCCCACCTACTAAAATCAAAATAAATATATATATTATTCCACCAGTATATGTTATCGTTATCAATATTTAATAGGAAAAAAAAGGCTAAGGTAGAAATAAGAATAATATGAGATTCGACTAGTCAGTTTATATTTTAAAATACATGTGAGCACTGTGTCCGTTCTATGTTATAAATACTGTGCCCATCTTTGTTTTGAAATTATATACATGTTGTGTTAAATGTTAGTTTATTATTTTAATAGAGCACCACGATGAAACCACTAGGATTTTTAAGGAATTACTTCATTAGGTGAGTCGAACTAAACACATATTTTAAACTTTTAAAAACAAAAAAACTTAACTAATAAATTGTTGTAGCACTGATGAAGACTAGATCCTAGTCGAAACGTTTAGTAATATATAGGAATCTCTACACTTATATGATGTCTTAAATACCTTCCATTAAAGAACCAAATACCCAAGAAACTCTATTTTAAGAATATATTTTATTGTTTCAAGAAATCATTTTTCAAGTATATATATACATATATATATATATATATATATATATATATATATATATATATATATATATATATATATATATATATATATATATATATATATATATATAGCCTGTATTTTTCGTTAGCCCCGAGTTTCTGGTAAAGCGATTTTACCGATTTTTATCAATTTTGTGTTATAATTAATAAAAAAATTTACTTATGTTAAAAACGCTTTAAAATTGAAACAAGTATAATATAATTATTTATTTGTTGCTTACAAAATTACAAATGTACTAAAAAATTAAGCAAAAAAATGGTGTCACATCTAATAACAAAAATTTTAAATTAAAATTCACTGGCTAATATCCAGGAGCCAGTGGCAAAAGCTCTGAGAATCGGTATAAGGAATGTACAGAAACTTGTGCATGAAAAAAAAAACATAATTTACTTCCGAAGAAGATTAAGAAATGTACGCAGAAAAATCCAAAGGCAAAAGGCTTAAGTTACAATGCAAAAATGGATATTCATAATGCAATTTATGATTTATACACGTCAAAGACTAATATAATCCTTCAGAAACTTTTTAATATTATAGACTAAAAAATATCATCATCACTTAAAAAGTCCTCATCTTCTGAGTCGTCCTCAAATAGCGCAAAGATCATTGATGCTATTCTCGATTCCATCAATCCCATATTAATTTCTCCGTATGTTCCACAGATTTCTTCCAGTACTCCGGCGTAATATAACTTAATGAATCTTGCTAAACAATTTGCACTTCATCTGATGTAAGACCATCGTTCACGTGTTTTTCGTAATATGATTTTGCCCCAGCCCATATTAATTCTATTGCGTTAAACTGGCAATGGTATGGCGGCAGTCGTAAAACCTCATGCCCATTTTTTCTTAATATTTCGTCTACGGCATATATTGTTGGTTTTTTAATAGATTTTGCCATTAAAAGAAGTTCTAGTTTCAGCATATTGGGTAAAAGATTTTGTTTTATTAGCCAGTCATAAAATCACTTTTCTTTCAGGATGAAGTAGGGTGTTTATTTAAGATTCTGGATAAGATGCATTGTCCAGAATGATTAAAGATGGAGCATCTAAGTTTGGAATCATTTGTTCTTTTAACCACTTTTCAAACAGTTCACAGTTCATATTATCATGGTAGTCCATACTTTTGGATGTTGAAGAAAACAGTAAACTTGCACCTGGGAGAAATCCTGTTGAAGAACCTGCATGCCAAATGATGAACCGTTTTCATGTCCCACATCTCTTATTTCTCTTGACACTTTTTACAGACTCGTCCTGCCAAGATTTCGAACCACTTCCATTAGAAAATATCCAAGTCTCGTTTAAAAATACCAGTTTTCTAAATTTTGAATTAACATTTTCCGTGTATTTCTTTAAAAACTTGACGCTGACTTGTTATATGTGCTAACTCGCATAAAAATCTTCGATTACAGTTCTTTTTATATCGAAAACCCAACATTTTTATTAATTTTGACGATTTAAAGCTTCTTTTAAAACTTGAAGAGTTATATTAGTTTTTGATGTGTATAAATCGTAAATTGCATTACGAACATCCATTTTTACATTGTCACTTAAGTCTTCTGTCTTTGGCTTTTGTCGTGTACATTTCTTAATCTTCTTCGGTAGTAAATTATGCTTTTTTCATGCACAATTTTCTGTACAGTCCTTATACCGATTCCCAGAGCTTTTGCTACTGTCTCCTGGATATTAGCCGGTGAATTTTCATTTTCATAATATTTTATTAGATTTAATACCATTTTTTCGGTTGTGGATGCAGAAAACTCGAAAATTGTTTTCTATTACTCATTTTGTCACTGACTTGTCAATCTGACTTTGAAGTGACATCGCTCATATCTGTATCCTCTTTTTTCGTATGAAATATCATAGGTCTATCTAATTCATTCATTCATTCCGGATTTTATGCGGAGGATATGATTACACGTAATAAAAGAAAAACAAACTTAAAAAGTTTGTCGTTGATAAATCGTATGACTCGCACGATAACACTGCTTTTGACTATACTTAGATATCATGTGGGGTTGGTTCTATGCTTTATATTGCATTGTCTTTAACTATAACCATGATATGTTTTTCTTTGAGAATTTGACTTCTGAAATATACAATTTTAGGGCGTTTTATTCTGCAATGCTTCAAGGAACAAGAGCTGCGAAAGCACTAAGTGAAGCCATGCAAACTGTGCAACATACGAAACATTTTGCACATCCGGCTAATTGGGCTGGATTTGTACTTATTGGTCTGAATGTTAGGCTATCTAATAAAGTGAGTAGTTAAACAAAACTTAGTATAATTTGGTTAAAGAGAGAGCTATTGTTTCTTATGGATAAGTTGACAAATAAGGGTAAAGGAAATTTCTTATTTTTTTAAAGGTAGCATTGATGGGTCAAGCATTATGCGAACTACTTCAAATTCCCGAAAAATGTCGAGACGCCTTGAGGGTGACGTTGCATCTAGTCGAAAAAAGTTTGCAAAGGATTCATCGGGGACAGAAGAATGCCATGTATACGACACAAAAGTCCATTGAAAATAAGGTAAGCACCGGATTGAGTAATATAATATAGCGATCATTTTTTTAATTTGTTTTCTCCACTGGAACTTTTGAAGGATTTTAAGTAACGATTTGGGGTTTTCGCTGCTAATAGATATGAACTTATGTTTAAAAAAAATTAATCTGATAGCTATCAGACTTATTTTAGAGTAGCCAATTTTTTTAATCGTTTAAGATATTGTTTGTTTTTAACGGTATAAGATATTCATTTCTTTTAGTTGGTCAATTTTGATACTATTTTAATTGCGCAAACCGTTGTTTTTCCTTCTAATTTCTGAACTGTATAAAATTTTTAAACACCGTTTTTGTATTTCCATTTGACTTTTAATAATGTAATTTATTCAAAAAATAAAATTAAAAGAAAATAATTCTGAAAAGTACAAAAGGAAAACGGTTTGCTACCATAACTGTTTCATATATGGATTACTGTCAGAGTTGTATTTTAGGTTGGTACTGTAACCGGGTGGAAAGAGCTGCTGATGTCAGTAGGATTTCGGTTTGAACCGGCATCGAATGGTATACCAAGCAGTGTGTTTTTCCCGCAGTCTGATCCTGATGAACGTTTAACTCAATGTTCTGCAAGTTTGCAGGCTTTGCTAGGTATGTACATTTAGCTAACGTTTAATACAATATTATTATTTTTTATTTACGAGCAGATTAAGTCTGAGAACTAGGTACCGTGGTTGCTTTAAGTGAAGAAAATCCATAACTGAGATATTCTGGGAATAAAGGAGCGAAAAAAGTTCTCGGTCATTGCAATTGGAATGTAAAAGGATACATGCTGGTCTATGCTTGTGTCTTCCTGGAAGACATGGCTAAGAAAGGCATAACTGATGATAACTCATCAGGCCAGTTCCGTGGTAGTATCTGTAAAATAGAGACAGATCGTCCACAATTCGACGATTCTAGTGATGTATGCTTCCATGAGATGTTTGGATCATCAGTTAAGCAAATAGCTGTTCTTTGGACAGAGTCAAGGCTGTTAAGGATTGAAGGAGAGGCTGCTCTTCATATATGGAGTAAACTTATGGCTGGATCTGATTTGCGAAGTGTAAAGAGTATTCAAGTTGGCAGAACAAAAATTATTTCGAGTTTGGAAAAGAAATGACGTGATAATGCCAGCGAAAATCTTTCTGAAAAGATGTACCAACTAGGCTAAAGAAATCTTTTGCTTCAAGCAATTGCTAATTCATTTGAATAGTGTGGGTACTGAGACATAATTCGTGAGATAGTAAATATGATTGTGTCTTATTGGCGGACAAAGTTCTTTGCTTCTATTCCACGACTAAATGATTACCCTACGCCTATCATCAATTCTAGTGTGGTAAACTGGTTTGAAAAATTGAAAGTTGGAGTGGAGTGTACTATCGTCAGCATGAATATGTGAATATGATTGCTGGTAGAAGAAAGCAGGTCATTGATGTGCAGGAGGAATAGGGTAGATGACAATACTGTACTCTATGGAACGCCTGCGTTGATTATGTTAGTCAGATGAATGGCCATCAATCACTACAGAAATACTTCTGTTGGAAAGAGAATTGACAATCCAAGTATAAAATATTGGAGAAAAAGTTTGCTAAGTGCGTCATGCTGGACTTGATCAAATGCTTTGGATATATCGAGGACAATAATTTGGGCTTCTCCCTGTAATTCGATGGACTCGTTCTAGTTGCAAGTTATGAAGGTAAAAAGATCTGCGGTGGACTTTTTCAAGGTAATTTATAAATAGTATCGATAAACTTCTCCATCGTCTTACTCAGAATTGGGAATTAAAATATACATTTGTAGTTAGGGGAAAATATTTTGGATCCCTTTTTAGGAACAGGTTGAAATCAAGCAAATGTCCAGCTTTTAGAAAAATATCCGTATAATAGATTTAGAAGAACCTGGTAAGGATAGAGGTCAGTTCAGAGGAGCAATTTTTTGGACTATGGGCGGAATACCATCAAGGTCAGAGGACTTTTTGGTTTTAAGAGTTTTGAGAATACGTTGTATCTTTTTAACCCTGAATTTCGTGCAGTTGGTTTACCAAAGTTGGTCCTATTTTAATGGTGAAGAGAAGAGAAGAGATTAAAATGTAATTTGCGGCGAATTGTTTTGCAAAAAGTTCAATTTTTTTAGACGTGGACACGATTTCATTACCAGAAGTTAAAGGTGGAAAGGAGCTTTCGCAGAAGTTTTGATTAATGTTTTTAGCAAGCGACTAAAAGCATTGCCATTTATTTGTGTGTTGAATGCATCTTTGTCATCTTAAATTATCCTATTGTAGTGATTTCGTACCTCGTTTTTAGTCTGGAGACTTTTTTTTTACTGTTTTATTCCAAACCAACTTTTATTATACATAGAATGTAACATAAACAATAAAAAATAATAATAATACAGTTGTAATAAATGAAAAAAACTTCTATGTTGTAATTTAATATAATATAAAACTAGGTTGAAATAAATATTTTAAAAAAATCTATTCATTTTTATTTTTGTAAAAAATTTTGATAATTTTGGTTTATGTTTTATACTCTATGGTAAGTTATTATATATTTTTTAACCATCATGCAGAATTGATTTTTTTCCAAAGTTACTTTTTACTGTAGTGGTCTGTAATTGTAAGCAATGTCTTGTATCGTGATTATGTAAAGTATTAGATTTTTTAAACATAATATTTGATTTTTTTCCATTGTTAATAATAGAGTATATCAAAATGCAAATTTTTTAATTATAGGTATTTTGTAAGTTTAAAAATTCCGTAAGTTTATCTAAAGTAATAGAAGGTTTCAAATATGGCAGTTTATAAATACATTATAGAGTTTTATTTTGCAATTTTTTTAAAGGTTTAATATGTAACGAACAAGCAGATCCCAAAATTGAAATGAAATATTGGAATTTAGAATATATTAAATAATAATGAATAATGCTTTGTATAATACTACTATTAATGGAGTTATAGCGGTTCTTATACTCTGAAAATGATTTTTCTAACTTAAGTTTTCATTTATAATTAATCCTAAGAATTTTGTTGTGTTTGGATATTTAATTTTGTTATTTTTATTACTAGTGGGGAAACACCAAAATTTATCGTTGTTTTACTAATTAACATAAAAGAAAGTTTACTAAAATTTAATGAAAGTTTGTGAGTTTTAAGCCAGGAACAAATTAATCATGTTTTATGTCAAAAAATAATTCATTTAAATTTAATTTAGAAACTGAATTTATGTAAATAAAAAGTAAAACTGGTCCCAATATTGATCCCTGTGGTACTGCACAAACTATTTGTGTTTGATTACTTATTGCATTATTTATTTGTACAAATTGTTTGCGTTACTTAGATAATTTTTAAGTAAACTATACATTTTGCTCCTTATTCCAATATCAATCATCACAGATCCAAGGATATTATCAACTTTAATTTGAAGATCTGTTGTGGGATCCATAACAGCTGTTTCCGTATTTCTAAATCTGTGAAAGCCATATTGTTTATTAAACAGTAAATTTTCATTTTCCAAATATTGATTTAATCTATTATTAACATTTTTTTCTGTTATTTTAAAAAACACTAGTAATATAGATACTGGTCGATAATTGTTACATGCATATCGTTTTTCACTTTTAAATATTGGAATTATCATTTTTTCTGGAAAAATACCTTCATGAATAGAAATTTTTTTTAAAAAAATTAATGTAGGAATTATTTTTTTTACGTATTTAATGTTGGGATGTTGTCAAAAACTTGCAACTTTTTTTGCATCTAAACCATCAATAATTTGAAGTTATTATGACTACAGATTTTCTCTAGTCTGGCATTATACAATCAGACAAAAGTTACCGATTTAACCGAATCAAACAAAATTGACTTACATAAAACTTTTATAATATTGATATATTTGTCTTTATTTCAGGACTTTCAACTACGTCAATTCAAGCGCTTTCTAAACTAACTACTAATCCAGATGTGGCAGATGACATCATTGCTGTTATCCAATCGGCACTGTCACAGTTTTCTTCTAAAATTATCGACAACGAAAGTGTGGAAGTGGCATTAAATGTTAGGCAAGTAAAAAAAATTAAAATACTCAGCGTGCTTTTCACTATTGAAATTTTAATTATTCCAAAGCCTTTTAAAAAAAAATGTTTTAGATTATGGAGAATTCCGGGATGTCATGAACTTTTGGCATCTTTAGGATTTGATCTTTGTGATGTTGGTCAAGACAAAGTAACGTTACGAACTGGAAAGCAGGCCAATAAAAGAAATGTTCAATTTACACTTCAAGCTTTATTAGCTTTATTTGGTATGATTTTAAACTTTTTTTTTTATATTACTTTAATTATATTAACTGTTTATTACGCAAACACTTTAGATAATATAGATTATGTGTTGATCATATTTTAGAAATTACAAACATTTTGTTATTTTTAAAACCGAATTCCTCTTGTTTAGAAAAAGCAAATTGAATACGGATTTTCTGCATTAAATAGATACTTTTTTACTTAATCATTTACCTTATCGTATTACACAGGGACTTATACAGGCTGTTTAGTTAAGGGCTTTCACTATCCACATATCAGAAATCCTTCGTGTTAGCATCTTGAAAAAAAAATATAATAAAAGTGTCCAAGAGCAATTTATTGGAAAATTTTTTAAGTTTCTAAATTGACGGCTAGGACGCACTTGTTAGGATAAACAATAAATTTCAAAAATTCTGCAAAAACGTCCAGAACTAGATATAACATTTATAGGTAATAAAAGTTCTATCTAGTTCTGGGAGTTTTTGTAGAAGTTTTGAAATTTATTGTCCAGCTTAGCAACTGCGTCCCCCTCGCGGTCAGTTTAGAGACTTAACAATATTTTATTCTAGTAGCATAGTAACATGTAAATCTTTTATAGCTGTATAACTCTTCCAGAGTTTTATGCTATTTAGATCATTCTGTATTATATTTTCACAAAATGGATTCTTGTTGTTGCTTTTTATATAAAACTTTATTTAAAATGTTCTCAACTCATTTTGTCAATTTTAACAAATACAGCTGGATATTTTTAATAAAAAATAAATCTTTTATAAACAAAGAGATAACGAAAAAAATAAGGAAAGAGATGGGTTTCAATAAAAAAATGCATAGTTTAAATTTTTTCGTGATATTAAATAATAAAGTGCGGGACACGAAAGAAAACCGGGCGATCCTTAAAATAAAGGTTCATAGTCTTAAGCAAGTGGAAAAGTAAAATTTGTGTACGCAAATAAATGTATGTTATTTTATTTGTTGTAATAGTTTGCCGCTTCACCTATAAAGTGCGCCAGCTAAGCGGTACGGAAAATTAATCGAGGATTTGGTAAATTTCGCACTGGTCCACTTGTAATTGGGATGCGCCTAGAGTCTCCATGCACTTGCCGCTAGAAGGTTCAAGCTATTTCCAGTGGCGCCTATATATTTCGAGCATTTGTTTTCATTTCTATATAAATGCGCTGCGTTGAATTTAAATTATTATTTCGAAGTAACGATGGCGAGCAAAAGACGAAAAACAATTCGAAGCGGTGCACGTGAAGCTATTGCGAGCGTTATGCTAGACTTGGCGAGAGAAGGCCTGTACTAGAGAAGCTGATAATAATAGTTTGACTATTCCAATTCAGAATCGAACAGAAGGCGCTGCATTTTACACTGATGTTTCGGAAAGTAGTGTAAGAAAAATTCAAAGAGAACAAAATGATCGCTCATGTTCTACTTCACCTTTAAAATCTGCTGGTAAAAAAGACCCCGATTATAATACAAAGATAAAATTGACGATGGTTATTTTCAAGTAATTCGACGAACAATAGAGGATTTTTATGTAAACTTGAAGAAGATTCCGACCTGCAAACCCCTACTTCGTGCTGTAAAGAACAAAATAGCTTTTCCGTACGGGTATAAAACCTTAAATCGGCTTTTACGATCAAATGGTTTTGTTTGGCGCAAGTGCCAAAATAAACGAAAATTGCTCATTGAGAGACCAAATATTTTTCACTGGCGGGTGAAATATCTATAAACTGTAAGGCAATATAGGCAAGAAGGACGCAATATTGTGTATCTAGACGAAATCTGGTTAGATAATGATATGACAGTGAACAAATGCTGGCAAAGTGAAAGTGTTACAGGTGTTGTTCAGGGAATCCGCTCTAGTAGTCGCATTATTATAGTTCATGCTGGTTCAAAAGCCGGATTTGTTCCAGGTGCTGCTTTAGTTTTTCGCTCGGGACTGATAACTGGAGACTATCATGGACAGATGAATAGAGATAATTTTGAAAAGTGGCTGCTCGAGAAGCTTCTACCTAACATTCCTCCCAAATCAGTCGTGGTAATGGATAATGCGTCTTATCATTCTCACGTAGAAGATAAAGTGCCAACTAAGTACAGGGTTTTTTTTTATATATTGCCACCCCCCTTATCTTTTTTATTTGACATTTTAGAAAAATGTGTCCCAAATAAAAGTTTAATGGTTTCAAATGAATTTTTATGAAAACATTTTTTTTCATATACAGGGTGTTACAGAAAGTCTGGGCGTGGTCCAAGTTTCTTATTTCAAATAGGTATCCCATTTTTTTATTGAATTTTCGGATTCTCCTGAGAATTTTACACATTTTTTATAAGGGATATTCTATACTTAAATCTAAAGCCTAAAGAGATATTGTTATTTTTTTAAAACTATTATGTAAAACAGGTAAACATTTTTCTGGTCGTAAACTCGTCATTGACGGTGACTGTTTTACTGTTTGGTAGACTTTCTGTCAATTTCTGGATAAAATGTCACATTTCCGATGAGGAAAAATCCGACAACCTTCGCATAGCTTGTGAGAATAACGAAAATACACAGGCAACCAGAACAGAAATCACCATCTTCCAACGAATCGCCATCTAAACAAACATTTTTTGAAATATCAGACGTGGATTTTTTTCCTTCTACGGGGTATTCCAAAAACATCGAATTTTGGAAATATGCATATGAATCTAATTAAGGCAACACATGTTTTTAAAAAATATATGTATAATATTAACGAAAATAGAAAAGAATATTTTAAAAACTACACACAGCGTCAAAAAACTTGGACCCCTTCATAAGTCGCAATGCAAATAAGCTTTCCTCAAGAACGCGTATCTTCAGTAATAAATGAACCAACGAAATGATTGAAAAATGATTATGTTAACGAATAGCGGGACTACCACTTTTAGTTAACTGAGCCATGATATTGTAATCAGCAAGCTAATAAGGAGAGTTTAATTTTTTTTAGCCAGACCTCCCATTTAATTTGCATTAGGTCCTGTGTTGAGAAACTTTTAAACACTCTGTAGAGCGTTCTAATTACAATAGAATATTTCATGTGGCTAAAAGTGGCAGCCCTGCTATTCGTTAACATACACTTTTTTTAATCACATGGTTGGATCATTTATTACTCAAGATACAAGGTCTTGAAACAGAGCATTTTTGCATTGCGTCTTATGAAGGGGTCCAAGTTTTTTGACGCTGTGTTTATTACAAAAAACTACATATTATCAAATAATTCAATAATGAAATGAAATATAAATATTATAATTGCTGAATATGTCCACCATTCATTTCAATAAAATTTGTATAATCTGCTTCGATTTTATTAATCGCATTAATAATGAATTGTGCATGATTATTGTTTAAATCCTCAATGGCTTCAATTATTCTCCTTCTTAACACCTCTATATCTTCCGTGGGAGTTTCATATATTTTATTCTGCAAAAATCCCCACAGAAAAGAGTCAAGAGGTGTTAAGTCGGGACTATTGGGCGGCCACCGAATCGGTCCAGTCCGACCAATCCACGTTTCAAAATTTTGATTTAAAAAATTTAGGACCGCAAAAACATTGTGTGGTGGGGCTCCATCTTGTTGCCAAATAATTTGGTTGTATTGACGGAGGGGTAAGTCATCCAAAATAGGTTCCAGATCATTATTTAATAAATTTAGATATTTTTCTCCATTTAAAGATCCGTCAATGAAAATCGGTCCAATAATTTTGTTGTGAAGGAGCCCGCACCACACATTTAAAGTTTTCCGACCTTGGTTTTTAATTTCACGCATGGCCCGAGGGTTTTCCGTTCCCAAAATCTAACATTTTTCCGGTTGTGAATCCCGGCAGTACTAAAGGCGCATTCATCTGACCATAAAACTTTTTGAAAAATATTGTTATCTTCATCTTTCATCAGCAACATTTCCTGGCAAAACATGGTTCGTTGGTTTTTCTGATCTTCAGTTAATTTCTGGACGGGTAAAATTTTGTATGGGAAATATCCATGCTTTTTTAATGTCGAATAAATTTTGAAAATAGATTTATTAAAAAAAATTGATGCGTCTTTTAAGGCTGCATTTGGATTTTCTGAAAATAAATAATATTTGCGTAAGTTACTTTATATCCTGTGGGTAATTTCTATTAACCTACCTTGAAAAAATAATAAAATATTTAATTCCTCCTCCTCATTAATAACCGCAGTACGTTTTTTTCTTTTAACAGTCATTCGATTTCGAAAGCCAAGTTCAATATTTTTGAAAGTTTTTCGAGATGGAATAGCTCGCATGGGGAAAAGCCGCTGATATTCTCTTCTTGCCGCGCAAGCATTATTATTATTCTTGTAGAAAATGCGAAGAATATCACATCTTTCTTCGTCAGTGTAATGCATCTTTTCAATGAATTGACAGAACGACAGATCACCGTCAATGACCAGTTTACGACCAGAAAAATGTTTACCTGTTTTACATAATAGTTTTCAAAAAATAACAATATCTCTTTAGGCTTTAGATTTAAGTATAGAATATCCCTTATAAAAAATGTGTAAAATTCTCAGGAGAATCCGAAAATTCAATAAAAAAATGGGGTACCTATTTGAAATAAGAAACTTGGACCACGCCCAGACTTTCTGTAACACCTTGTATATGAAAAAAAATGTTTTCATAAAAATTCATTTGAAACCATTAAACTTTTATTTGGGACACATTTTTCTAAAATGTCAAATAAAAAAAATAAGGGGGGTGGCAATATATAAAAAAAAACCCTGTACTCTACAAAAGCTCATATAATATCGTGGCTTATATCGAACAATCTTGTATGTGATCTAACATGGAGAAAATATTAATTATATGAAGTAATATCAGCCAACAAGCCTAGAGAAAAAAAGTATAAAATTGACGGTCTTTTACGTAACCTTGTTCATACACCTTTAAGGCTGCCTCCAGACGTGTGCGACCTCAACCCTATTGAACTTGCATGGGCAAGAGTAAAAAAATATATTCGAGAGCGCAACACCGGTGAACTTTCAACTAAAGATTTAAATAAAATAACATTAGAAGCGATTGACTCAGTATCGGCTGAAAATTGGAAATCGTATGTTAAACATGTACGTTCTATTGAAGATAAATACTGGGAAGTAGATGGTAAAATTGAAACGGTTATTGATGATTTAGTTATCACACTGGGATCTTCAAGTAGTGACGACGAAACCTCATCATTTTCAGAGGAAGACAACGATTTAGAAGGAATCGAACCATTAGGATCACAGCCGTTAACCTCAAAAATAATTAATTTTCTGTTGAATACCGGGTGTCAAAAAATATCTAATATTGCAATTAGTATTTGAAAAACTACAGAACTCATATTCTTCCAAAATTAACACATCAACGTAGTTATAGTAGGGGAGCTGGCACTGATTCCAGTGAACAAGATTTATCCAAATTTTAACTTATGCAGTTCGACTTTGGGCTATTCGGGTATGGCAAAAGTGACCGTTTGTCTCCGCCTGTGATACTACTTTGTACAGGGGGCGTCATTGTGAAGTACTGTACAGGGCGTTTCCTAATTGCGTGCTAATGTTAAATGGGGTGATTCTTGGATCTTTTTAAGAAAAAAGTTTAATATAAACCTAAAAGTCTTAACTTTGGAGAAACAGGGTTTTAAAAAAAACATTTTTTTTAAAATCCTAATTCTGATGCTATTATAGATAAATAACTGTGTGAAATTTGATACACGTCTTTTATGCATAAAAGGGCATTTTTTATTAACATTCAATTTTTGAAATTTCTACCAGTGGCGTGCATATGTAATTAACCTGGATAAATCTGTATGCTCCTTAATGGATAGAAGACGTGTATCAAATTTCATGCAGTTATCTACGATAGCATCAGAATTGGGATGAAAAAAAAAATGTTTCCTTTTTAAACTTTACCATCCTGTATCTCAAAAGTTAAGACTTTTAGGACAAAAAAACACCCCCTTTAACATCAGCACGCAATTAGGAAACGCCCTGTATAGTATGACGATGCTCTTGTAAAATTCGACTTGTAAAACGTGTATCGCTAGACTGGGTGGTCCAATAATAGTGGACGTAGGCAGTAGCCCGGGAATCGTTGATGACAGAACTCAAGAAAAAATATATTTATACGTAAATCGATCAAGAAAATCAAAATTAAATCATTTTAAAATTTGAAAGTTCGCTATTTTTGCAACACAAAAGAGATATAGAAGTGCGGTACACGAAAGAAAACAGACAAATATAGATAAAGGTTCATTAAGCATAGCTACATTTTTTAATTATCTGAAGTGCGTATAGTCAAAAAGGAGTGCCATAATATTTAAAGACCGACGAGACACCACTGGTTTAAAGAGATTTCTTGGCCTACCTTTCGAAACCGATTGACTCCGCCCGGTTTTCTTTCGTGTCCCGCACTATATCCTGCATATTAAGCAGAGACGATTTTTATATACAACCTTCTTTCTAATGTCTTCAACGCATAAAACCTCATTCAATTTGTTTTTTTTATCTTAGATAAAGATATTTAATTTTAAAAATGTTAGCAAAATTTTCATGATGATGAATTTTTGTGCAGATATTTCCGAAGAGAAACAAAAACTTAAAAAAATATAAATTTTAGATACCCAGGAAGCTCCGAAGAGTTTGACAATCGACTCGTCCAGTAGCCTCGAATCTTTAGCGTCCGTGGACAACGACTATCCACACTCGGACAACGAAATATGTTCTACTCCTCAACCAACCCCGAAAATGATGCCAAAGAGAGTACCACCTCCTTTCAGCAGAACAGTGTTGCCCCATAAACGATTGGGCGGTGCCTTTACGTCGTATGTGAGGAGAAGGGGTAAGTTTTGCTGGTCATTTAAATGGCTGTTCTGTGCATTTACCGAAATGGAGAAAGAAGAAGAAGAGCTATTTAAAACTTCCTCATATGCTTATTTGTATATCTTACATGGTCACTGATTATACACTTTTCAAAAAGGCATTGACGTTACTTCAAAATCAATTGTGACTCAAGTCAAGATTACCTTGCAATATTGCCAATGGTTTATTTTATTATGATACATTTTCTTGGACTTGGAGATTGTTGTGTATTTGGTTAAGTTAAAACAATTTTTAAGGTTTTAATAATTATTATATGCAAGTCCAAGATAATTTAGCGATTCGAATTAGTTAAATATAGTTGCTGATAGATCACAATCAAAAATGTATTTAAAATTATGCCAAAACTTCTTTATTTGTTTGGTGTGGGGTGGGGGATACCCCCGGGTTACCCCTAAATTCAACACTGATTACTACTATTTAACATTTTATCTATTTTGTGTTAACATAGGTGAACCCGATGGTCGTACAGCCAACCCATCAGACACCAAGACCCTTCCCGACATCAAGCCACGTAAAACCAACACTCTGGCAAGACCAGGTGGTGGAGAATCGGATGCAGCGTTCACACCCAGCCCTCCCGTAGTAATGCAGTCGGAGAATTCTAGTATGGCTTTATCCCTAGCTCATCAAACAAGAATAAGGTTTGTACTGCATATGCTATTAGATTGACTCATCCTTTCCTTCAAATCATCTGTAGAGTGTCACTTACCTTCATATTGTGAACATAGCTGGGTGTGTTTTTTTCGCCTTTTAAGCTGTACCACATAAGTTTGGCAACGCCGCTTTAGTGGAAATTCAGATGTCACGCAGGTGTTATAAACTCACATTTTAGACTATTTTGGTTGTTTGGTGTCTTAATATGCTTGTATTTTAGAAGAAAGATATTTCAATCATAATAAATTGTTAGCCGTTTATAACGATTATTTCCTCCCTAGCAATTTTCACAAATTACTGACAAGAATTCGTACGTTATATCTAATTTTCAATGGAAAAATTGTCCTGCAAAATCGTCCGCAGCTTTTCTAGAAAAAAATCGGAAAAATATCATTTAAGGTTGACAAGATACACTACCCCCGAAAAAAATTGTTTAGTACAAACATATGATGATAGATATTGAATTGAGTTGATTTTGGTTTCGATAGTTAAGAAAGCAATTTCTTTAAACAAAGAGTTCGGAAATCAGAGAAAAAAAAAGAATATTTTTATTTATACCACGAATATGTAAGTGTAAATCGTAAAGAAAAATTTTTGCGTTTTTTAAATTTTTTTGATAAAATTACACCTTTTAGTTAAATTAACTGAATTTTCTCTCACATCCATTAAGAGACATTGCATTTACCTGCTTTATTTCAAACATTTTATACAGGGTCTTGCATGATCATATGTTACGGAAAAAATAAAACTTTCAATTTTTTTCCAAAACGTATTATTAATGATGTTGCCGAGAATACACTAATTAATTTTATTATTGTTGGGACCTTTGGTTTAAAATACTGAAACAAACTTTTGATAAAAAAAAAACAGAAAGGTGATAGGATGTATATAATAATTGAAGTAAATTGGATACCTTGGGGTGTTTTGGTAGTATATCATACAAATAAATGTTTGAACAATAATTCATTTTTCGTTTGTCTTTTCTCAGAAACTTGTATTCTCAAAGTGACGCAAAGGCCGATCCTCTAAGACCAGACAGTTCTAGTTCGGCCAGTTCTGCTACTGATTGGGAAAGTGGACATGCTACCGTATTAAGACGGCAAACGCAAAGTCAAGTAAGCATTAATAACGTTTTTCTATGATTAATAAATAATACCGACATTATCAATATAATTTTTTATCAAGTGAACGTACCTATTAAGAAGAATTGGGAAATGATATTCCCAAGCAGCCAAAAATACCTCGAGTATTAAATTAAATTATATGTACAGCAGGTATATAAAAAAATAATTTAAATAAAAATTTTAAACCCAGCCACAATGCTATTTCTTTTCATACAGGCTAAGACTTGTTAGCAAGGGCGTGCGGTGAAACTTTAAGAAGGGAAGCAATTTTTAGAAACTTACCTATTTGTAATGTAATTCGATTCTTCGATCATTTTTTTGCAAATTCGTCAATGACGTCATCATAAAAACGTCGATGCTCAGACATAGTTTGAAGAAGTTTATTTTCAATGGACAACAGCGATGTATGCGAAAGTCTCTCCTGCCCCGTTGAATTTCTCACGAAATTTTTCATACGTTTAAGTGTTGAAAAATTGCCTTCTACTGATGAACTTGTGGCAGGTATTGTCAATACTAATTCACACAATTTTGACACTTCGGTGTAGGCAACTTCCAGCTCCTTGTCTTTTAAAAATTGCATTAATTCCTTAGCGTTATTTTTTGCGCTAATGTCATCAGTTTCGTAAATCACTTTTAGTTCAGATCGCAGTAACACTTGGTCGATGAACTGGCCATAATGAAGAAGAAGAGATTTAAACGCATCTTCTGGAAAAGTTTTTCCTTTAAATGCATCAAAATTGCAGAGCTCGAGGAATTTAAAATCATTTAAACCGTTAAATCTATAGTTTATTTGTTGCTGAGTTTGATCGATTATTTCATAAAAGAGGCCTCTGTATGATGTTCTCTCACCTTGTCTGTTTGAAGACGCTTGGATTGTGGCTCTAGATTTAACGTCATCGTTTTCTTCCAAAATAGGTCAAAGTCATCTCTTTTTTGGTTAACATGGACTTAAAATCAAAAGGGCAAAAAGCAATATCATTTGTTTTAGTTAAATATTTTTTATATTAAAAACATTGTCCGAGAATGGAAATATTTCTGAAAATATGTTCAACAAATAATTAAAATTAAAATCTCGTTTCAAACAGTCCAAAAACCCCCTCGAATTATTTATTGCTTCTGAGTCCCACGTTTCATTATTCTCTATTATATTCTCAAATAGTTCAATCAGTGATTCACGATTTTCAGATACTGTTAACACAAGTCTTCCATTATAGTTCCACCTAGTAGGAGCTACTTTGGGCAATCGTCTGTGGACAATGGAGTCCAAAGATTGTGTACGTTTTGTTGACTTGGAAAAAAGAGCAGCCATGCCACTTAAAGTAACGAAAAATACTTTACACTCTTTAATCTGATTGGTGGACTGGGATAAAACTAAATTTAATTTATGAGCAAAACAATGGACAAACACAGCACTTGGGAAAGTTTCTCGAACTTTAGCTTGCAGACCCCCTAATTGTTCTGCCATCACTGCAGCTCCATCATAGCTTTGAGCAACTAATTTTTTCTCTCCATTAAGTTCTTTAGTAACGTTATAAACTACGGTATACAATGCATCTGCTGTACGATTTTCGGACACATTCTTAAAACCTAAAAATCGCTCTTGACTACTTCCGTCTGTTTTAGCGTAGCGTAGTACTATAGATAATTGGCTAAAATTAGTGATATCAGTTGTTTCGCCCAGAACAATAGCAATGAACCGCGCCTCGCCAAACTTCTGCTTAATTCTTTTTAGAATAATGGTTGCAACAGCGGAAATTAAATCATTCTGGATTCGATTCGACGTTCCGCGAAAAACGCTAGACTGCTCAAAGTGATTTTTTAAGCAATCATCATATTTAGCAATTAAACTAAGTAAATCTTGAAAATTTCCTCTATTTGAAGAAACCCTTGTTTCGTCATGACCTCTAAATCCCAATTCGTTGTCCGAGAAAACAAACAACATCGATAAGTCTTCTTAATATTTGCCTATTTTTATCGACTAGTTCATTGTGTTGGCGGTGACTAATTTCCAACTGTTTATTAAGGGCGTGTTCAATTCTGGTTTTGCCGAGGACTTTTTCTTTTATGACGGCCTGTAAACGCGCTTTGGACATAATGTGTCTTTTTACAGCTTTATGGAAATTGTTTAAATCGGAAAAACCAGTTTTGTCCCAGAGACCCTTTTCATTTTCAAAAAGTAAACATGGCCAACAAAATAATTTACTTATATTTTCACACCTTGTTAGGCATTTAAATTGTTTGTATTGTTTTTCTGATAAAAATACAGTTTTTCATTTTTGTGGTTAAATTTTTCATAGGCGGTTTTGCCCTTCCTTTGGAAATTATTTAAAGTTTATCAGCGAAGTTTAATGTTGAAAATCCCTTTATTATTAAGACACACACCACACATTCACACAAACTCTCCTTACTAAATTCTCCAACATTTTCAACGTTATTACCGATAGCCGAAGTTGATAGTATTTGCATATCTACGTCCGTATAAATCAACAAAGCAATGTTGCTAAAATTCATTTTCCTAGAATAATTTTTTGATACCACTTTTCACAGCAAAGCTCAACGAAAACATGTCGCCAAAAGTTGTTGGAAGGAAAACCCCTTATAATAAAAAAATCTTTTTATTTGCTTTCTCAGAAACTTCACTATAGTAAGGCAAATACTCTTTCCTCTTCCCTAAAAGTTGAAAAAACATCTTTCATTCGTTAAAACATGGCACTCTATTTATTATCTGAAGCAGAAAGTTATATTTGCTTCTCGGTTTTATATTCATAACGTTAATATTCCTATAGACACAATAGGTCAGGCCGTGAAACGAGAATCACGGCAGGCACATATCCTGATTATATTTGCATCCCTTTCTCTGTCACATAGTATCAGTATCACCTCATCTCAGTAAGACTTTGGCACTGATTGGACGCGTCAAGCGGGGTGAAGAGAATCTAAACAAGATTTGCAAGTTGAAAATAGTAGCGGTACAAGGTAAAATTTGACAGTCACAGCTTTTGAGTGCCACTTACTACAAGTGAAATATTTACGTACAATTAGTACAAATGTAGGCATTTTCAAGGATGACTAAGAATCATACATTTATGAGATTCTAGTGAACCAATAAGATACCGAGTGATATTTCTGGCCTATTGCTGGCAGAAGTTAATTCACTCATTTATGAAGTTAGTCGAGAATAGACAGCATTAAACGACTTTATTATAGCCTATTTACTGTTAATAAGTGTTATTTAAAGTGATGTCAAAAAAGAACTGACCTAGAATATTTAATCCAAAATCTGTAAACCTGTTTATTGTTTGAATATTTATATATTTGATTTGGCAGCAAACAGTTGCTAAGATTTATTACTCATTGTAGAATCAAGGTGTGAATGGGTAAATGAGTTAAATATAATTTTTAATATTTATTTTCTGTCAATGTTGTAGAAATTTATTTGCAACAAGTAGATGTTATATTGATTTTTGTATAAAACACTAAACCAGTGAAAATACCAGCTAATTAGTTGCTCTGGTTCAATTTTAAATTCATTGAGTGGTTTTTTAGAAAAACAGAAAATAGAATAAAGCAATTTATTTTCTAAGTCTTATAGGTCAGAACTGCTAATAAAAAAATTACTTTCCGCCACAACATTCATGGACTACCTATAAATACCTTACTTTAAATTTAGTACTCAAGCTCACTTTAACCAATTAACCAAACGCAATTAGCAATATAATAGGAGGAATAGAGTCGGGTGTTTATTTTTGAATGAAGAAGGTAAGAAACAATGGGGACAGCCGTCATTTGAAAGCGATGCCATCGTTGTTTTAGTTATAAAGAGTTTTCCAATAAAAACGGTATGATTTTAAAATTTAATAAATCAAAAACTATATCCGATACAACTAAACTTTTTATTTGATCTTAAAACTCCGTCCATTACATATCATTTGGACAACACATGGATATATTTCATTTTTCAATAAATTGTTAAAAAAATTAAATTAAAATGTTTAACTAACACTTTAACTACACAAAACTGTAGACCTTTTTATTTAGTTCTCAGTTGGCTTTTTTACTTACTCCCACCCCCAATATTTTCTCTTCGGTGCGACCTTGGTTGTGAAGTTACAAAAAAACGTCTTTTTTCATAAAATTTTTGGGTAATATCGAAACGCTCTTGAAGGGTGTGCTTTAACCATGATGAACTGTCAACAGTATACTGAACATAAATGACAGTTAGTGACATTTATCATATTTTAAACATGCTTGCCAGTTCATTTTAAAATCATATAATTTTTATTGAAAAACTCTTTGTCAAAGTTTAAAAGCAATGTCAAAGCATTGGTATTGTTATGATTTTTATTCTCTTTAAACGCTAAGTTTGTAAATTTTTTATTAGTAATATCGCCATATTGTACGAGTTTAAATCTCAATCGCATACAAATCTAAACATAAAAAAACGATCTTTACGTAAATATAAAATTAAAAAAATCATCTTCATGTTTAGTATGTTAGTGTGTGCGAGTGTGTTTGTGAACAGATATACGAGTGTGAGGATGAATTAAAATGCAAGTAAAAGTGTGAGTCCGAGAAGAAGTGAGAGTACGAATTGAAATGCGATTGGAAGCGCGAGTGCAAGTCAAAAAAGCATTGGAACTGAGCGAATTTTTCGACGATTACATGTCTTTTATGAGTTTACACAGCGTTTAGTCATTACTAATTTTAGGAAAAATAGTATTGCATATGCATCTCGTAGAAAGGAAATAGTCTTAGACTTCTTTGTTTATAATATAATATGTCCACCGTCGTCCGAGAATGTTCTATTTATCTTACTAGATACTCAATATTCTGTTATTTCTGGTAGATCTCCGATATCCCAGTACTCTAGACGCTCTGTAGATTTTTCTGGACGTAGAAAAAACATAATATTTTATTAAAAACTAAACTTTGAGTTTTGATAGCATTATTAAAAGCTAATGTGTCTTGTTTTAAGCCCTGAATAAAAAAGTTGTACATAACGAAAATGTGTTATTATTATATTTATTATGTTATATTTATCTGCTATTCTACAAAATATACGAGAAGCATGTTTTCTGAAATGGATGTACTACTATTCTTGGTACATTAATGTATGAATCTTTTGTATACCATTTCATATTGTTTTCTAGCCTTTGTGAGCAAAAGTCTGATTTCGATAGTTTTCGCTGCTTCTGTAATATCCGGTAGCCTACCAGTTATCTCTTCATCGTCACAGTAAAATCGGTGTTTTGGCACCATTTTAGGAAAATACCAAATAGAACTATTTCAGAAAACTTGAAAAAATTATTGATGATTATTTATTTCCTATTAATTCTGACCAATCATTGATAAGAATTCGTACGTCATATTTAATTTTCAAGTGGAAAAATTGCCTGATATAGCTGTTAGTAGCTTTTCCGGAAAAAAGATCAAGGTTGACGAATTTTTTCGAAAAAATTAGATGCACTAGGGATATTCACATTCTGACCGATATAAGTCAGCTGTCTTTATAGGAAAACCAGAGACCGTCGTCTGCATTGGAACCGACGATTGTGATTAGTCCAAGCCAGCGAGAGTAATGTGATTGGTTGTAGCCTGTAAGTGATAAGCGTTTATTCACTCGTAAGAATAATGGGTACTTTTACTTGGCCATAAACATATTGATAATGAAGGCATTATTTATCTGTCGTAGAAAAAATATGTTTATTGAAATATTACAAATCAAACTTGTATTATTATTAAGTATTTTACATTTATAGTTACAGTTGTGTCCTTTACGTTTCTGTTATTCGTTATCTCTAGAATAAAATAGAAAATTGCAGCCAAGACTATTTTATATGTGTCATTTTAGATGCCGCCTCTACCACCACCTAGAACGACGAAACCTCTGGTAGATTTACCTCTCTACAACAACCTACCACCAGGTATGTTTGAAAATAGTTCCGACAGTGAACTGGAAAAGATGGAAGCTAAAATGTTTAACACCACGTCGACGCCAAGAGGAAGGATCAACCTGAAGAAACCTAGAAACCCGATGTTTACTATAGATAGACTGAGCGTAAGAACAGAAGTAAGTTAAAACATTCACATTTGTATTCACTAAAGGGGTTTAAATTTAGACCTAGTCTAACTTGACAGTTATCGGTTTAATCTGACAAATGTAACTATTGAACAAATAATTTTTGTAAACGCCACAATTACAAAGTGACAGTGACTTAAGTAAAACACAACTGGTGAACTAACAGTTTTAACTGTCATGGCAACTAGATCTGGTCTAACTCTTAAACCTTCTTAGTGAATACGGGGGTATATTTTTTACTACAGAGAGAATATAACTCAATGTGGTCCAATAAAAATGAATAATTGCTGTGGTCAGTTGCTAAGCGAAGTAGAGAGTTGTCATCTTTGACAAATATAATTTTATTCTTATAATTTCTAGGTAAAATAATAAGTTGTAATCGCTGAGGAGACGTTGATGAGGGTAATATCTGAGATTTACTCATTCTTTATATTCTCTCGCCCAATATAACTTGTGATAAGATCAATTATCGAGTATATTTTCGATTTCACTTGAAAATATCACCGATAATAATCTATCACTTGTTATAATATATTTGAAAATATGTAAAAAAAGCAATGACCTACTGTTATATTTTTGCTGAAAAAAAAAACATATGGTCTGAAAATATTATCGATGGTGTTTTTATAATTAATAACTAGCTGACCCGGCAGACCTTGTTCTGCCTTTTCCGTTAGATGACGCCATAAACTTCCAGTGTAATTATATGAATATGGGGTGAATTCTCCACATCGTCCAGAAATGCTATTAAATAAAACATAATTCAGCATATTAAAGCCCCAATTATGGTAGAATAAATGCATGTGTTATATCCCAAAGCAGGCATTTTCAGCACTTGCTATAAAAAAATGTAAACGCTTCTGTCTAGGAATTTCTGCTGTTTATAAAAAAAATATAAGAGCTAAAAAAGTTTCTAAATAAACCAAGCTATTTAAATTTATTTTTTTTCCAAGTCGTTGCGTAAGTTTTTCTTTAAGTTTAGTTAACAAGAATAATAGGGGTAGTATATTTCAACCCCTTCCACTTATTTTGAAAAATTGAAAAAATATACAGATAATGTGTTTTTATAATAGTAATACTCCCATAAAATTTCATTATTCTATCGCTTTTCGTTTTTAAGATAAAAAATAAAAACATTATTCTTCCGCCATCTTTGTACATATTGTATATCTCTAATTGTTGACTTCTGACCAAACGTCCAAAAATTCCGACATTTTGCTAAATTACTTTGAAACGGTATATCTGACGAGAAAAACGGAAGAGGTAATTTTTATGTAAAAATGTCTAGGCTATCCAAAAAAATGTCAGTGGCGTACCTTATAAATATGTATATTTGTATACAAGAAAATGTATCTTAATGCGTAGAAAATGTGTACAAAATTTCATGAAGATATCTAGAATGGTATCCCAAATGATACAAAAAAAGATTTTTTTCTAAAAAGTTTAAGTCCCTGTATCTCAAAAGTTATGAGGTTAATCATATGTTCATATGAAATTCTTTTTCTTAAAATGAACTAAAGAATCACCCCTTTATGTTTTTCGCATTTGTTTTGTTTATTTCGGGGAGTATAAACAAGGTTTGTTAGATCCTCATTGCGAAGCCTGATAGCGCAGTGGCTGAGTGGTCCAGTTTCATTGTAAAAGATGTGTGTTCGAACCCCGGTTCGGGAAATGACTTTTTTTTTAACAAAATTTAAAATTTTGTATGTGGTTACAAATGCAGGTTGACAAATTAAGCCTAGAAAAGAAATGCTATTCACAACAATTCATATTTGGAATATTAAAATTTATAATTTATATCAGTTAGCTGGTATATGTAAATACTATTTTATCAATTTGATTTTGATCAAGTAAATATCTCGTTTTCGGCGTGTTTTTTCTTACAGTGGGTAACTCTATTTGTCTGTTTTACGTATTTATATTCACCAATTTAAAAACAGTGTGAGGTAATGCTGTTCATTTTAATTTATTTCATACTTTCTGGGTATAGAACAACGAGTTTTATGTGCTAAAACAAATAACGATAAAAGTACATTTAATAAATTTACTTTTTGATATCTTCTGAATTTCTTTAGAAGTTAATTATGTATTATATGAATATATTTTTGTCCATTTGAATGATTTTTAAGTTCAACACTTATAAATTCCATTGTTAAGAATTGTACACAACTCAGCCATAAGGAAAAATAATAAACTTTTGCCTTTGTTTGAACATTTCTTCTTACTTATTAACCATCCACCAAATCAACCATATTCTCACTTCTCTCTCTCATTCCATCATCACAAATATTTGATAAATATAAAAACACTGACTGCATGGTGGCATCAGAAATCAACCAGCATACATTTAAAAACACTTTGTGGGATTATGGTGCCTTGAGTTGATCCACCATCGAATAAAAACACGCCCCCTGTTGCCTTGATTTTAATGTTAAATCATTGCATTATTTAGTCACAATAAACGCAGATATTAATTATGTGTGAGAAGTAATTTCTCTTCTATCAGCGTTTCAAAAATGAGTTAAATTAGGTTGAAGTACAGGATTTTAGAGTCTATTGCTAATTATCTGCGAAACCCATTATTTGGGAAACCGAAAAACATTGCTATCCAGATAATTTGTTTTTTTTCTGCTTGAAGTTTAGCAATTACAATATAACCAACAAAAAATAGTTTTTTGGAAAAAAAAACACATATTTTGTATATAGCTAGTTTTGCAAATTCCTAAATATATTAAAAACTTACTTATTCCCTTTCGACAAAAGAATTTTTAAAAAATAATATTTTTTAGTTTATTGTTCAAAATATGAGTAAGAAAATTATTAACAAATAATGCTTATAATATCTGTCATTCTATTAAACCTCTTTGATCAAGATTTATACAGTGTGAATACAACGGACTTGACAAGTGAATTGAAAAAGTATATAGCAAGTTTTGCAAATAACTGTGACTGTAGTATATTCTAATGATAGAAATGAACTAAATTTTAGGCCATAGAAAATGTTCTGATCTCTAATGATTTTATCATTTCAGGTTACACATCCCTCGCAGTCGTCTCTTCATCAACCGCCTCCCTCGGCTGCCCGCAAACCAATCACCTTGCCAAGCGAGGAGACGTTGCCCTCGAACGAGCGGCTCCTCTATTTCTCCCCCAACGAATCAGATGCTTCGGCTACTCTTTCGTCTCTCGTTTCTATGACCACGGGCACCGTGGTCGTTCCGATGGGAGGAGCGGTGGGCGGAGCTTGTGATTCGGAGGAGCCCGAATTGGTGGGAAGCAAAGTGGAGGCTTCTGTAGGCGTGAAATCAAGTAACGCCGCTGCGCTGCATGACACTATTTTGGCGACGCAGCTGAGACATATTAACAGAGAGTTGACGCCCACGATTTCTGAGGTAGATAAAGTGATTGTTACAGTAAATGATTTGTGTTAGTTATATGTTTAGAAAGCTGATTGTATTGTGTTTTATAGGTATACCACGAACGTAACATAGGTCTCGGTTTGGCTCCTCCATTATCAAAACTGCTTCTGAATCAATCCAGCAACTCTGCCCCAAAGACTGACAACACTGTATTAGAGAAAATTACTTTAGGTAAAACAATTTCTTATTCGTAGACCATTAGACTTTAATGTTACAATGGATGTATTTTCTTAGGAATTCTGGATGATGAAGACATCAGCAACGAGGTAAACAATTCCCAGTGCCAAAGATGTAAGACGGACAGTTGCGCGTGTCAGAAATCGAAGTCGACTAAGCCGTGGCTGACGGAAAATGCTAGTGCGTTGCAGCAAATTCAGAGCTCTGATCTGACTACCGCCGATATTTTGGAAAGAGAAGTCAAAAATAAATTGGTGTTAAGGTATTATTTCTTTTGACATTAATTTTTTCTAAATAAGAGGTTTATTTTTATTTTTCCAATAAGACTTGCTAATAGTAGACATTAAGCGCCCGCTAAGGGTATCACTTAGACATGCTGAGGTTCATCGAGCTATTTCACAGGAGTTCTCTCGGATTAAGAGTTAACTTAAAAAACATTTTATAAAAGGCTTTACATGTAATTTATTGGTCCAATGTCTAAAAAAGTTATGTACCATCGTCAACAAATGTAACTTGGGCAGTATCATATTAGCTCTTGAACTGTCACATGATTTTTCCTGTCAAATGTTTGTCAAATTATGAATTTTAGATTAAAGATTTTTTATTTATTTATTTTCAACATTCCCAACCAACTGTATAAGTTCATTACAGTGAATTCTAACAATAATAATATTATAACAAATTAACAATTAAGAATAATATTAAATAACAAAATAAATAATAATTAAAGAACAAAATAAATAATATTAACAGAGTCAAAATTATTTTTTCCATAAATCACGTTTCGATAAAAAATGTTTTTTAACTTCCTTTTTTAATTTTATTAAAGTTTTTATTCGTAATTGTGCGTAAATGATTATATATTAATATATCACCATATAATAAAGATTTTTTTGCAAAATTGCTTCGAATATCAGTTGTATTTAATAAATCTTTTTGTCGTCTGTCATGATTATGTGCAGTATGTCTTTTTTCTAAATCTATATTGGATAATTTATCTTTTGTAAGTATTGAATGGATGAAAATGTATGTTTTTAACTTATAAATATGGTTAGTATCTAAATAGCCAAATTTTGTATATAAATTTATTGTTGGTTCTAGGAAAGGAAGTTTATGTATACATTTAATAATTTTATTTTGTAAACAACATAAAGGTTTCAATGTTTTTAAATTAGCAGATGCCCAAACTGAAATCAAATATTGCAATTTTGAATATATTAATGCAAAATAAATATTTTTCATAAATTTTAATGGTATATTACAACGAATTTTATATAGAATGCCTACTAGAGGAGATATACTTTTTCTGAGGTATTCTATATGATTCCGCCAACTTAAATTTTCGTCCATGTATAGTTCCAAAAATTTACTATAATTAATATTTTTTTGGTTGAATGTAATTGGTTCCATTTGATTACTTATATGATATTTGCTTATAAACATAAAAGAAAATTTTCAACATTTAAAGTTAGTTTATGAGATTGTAGCCAATTGGATATAATTGTTAAATCTTTTTTTAAGATTAAAGACAATGAGTTTGAATTGATTGAATAGTTAGCAAAAAGTATCTTTGGCAGCAGTAGTTGTTCTTATTTAATTTTTATTTTCTGTATAAACCACCTCCGAATCCTTAAATTAATTTCATTTTTATTTTATTTTACCTGCTGTATAAATCCACCTTTAGTTTCACTTATAAAAAGTAATCCAATCACACGTTTTTGTGCTTTTCGACCAACAAATTTTTTAAAATTAAAATTGAAATAAAACTCACTCATATTTCACAGATATAACCTAACCATAAACTTTCATAAAAAATTTGACCTAATTCTTTTTAATTTTTAACTAATAACCATAAACTAAAACTTAAACAAATAACTTAATATTTTGTCATGGAACCATTATGTTCGATAACGTTGAGCAATCTTTGAGGCAAGCCTTTTGTATATTCAGGGGTTATTTCGTCCCACGCTCGAATGATTGATTGTCGAAGATCATCTTGATTACGAGGCCGAAATACTACCTTATAAATTTGTTTGGTCATTTGCGCTCAGACATTTTCAATTGGATTCAATTTTTGAAATCCAGGGCAAAACGCAAAACTCAAACTCAAAATGCTTTATTATCAGAAAAAAATTTCTTGTTGACAAAGCTAATAAATGTTAATAAAAAAGGGAGAAAACAGTTACACATATAAGAACAACAATGATTTCAATAACAATACAATAATACCAAAGACAAGGAGGTATCAAAATTTATTTAGACATTACAGCATCAAGCTCGGTTTTAATAATAAAAATTGCAGCAAAAGAGGGCATCTCAATAAAAAACTAATTGTAAAAAGTAATTAAAAACAAATACACACTCTTAGAATATTGTTAAAACTTCATAAACAAAACATTTACAAGTCTATCGGCCGGTTGTAGAAAGCTCAATTAAAGTTTGGAATGTTTGATGGAATGTAAAATTTGACAGCGAGTTCATAGATTTCTAAAAGCAGCTTGTCAAATCCGAAAGCTCGGTTAAATATTCTAAACATCAATTAAGTTTTGTGCAACCGGCTGTAGGTCATAATCTTTCACTGAGACACTCTCCGACGTCAGAGTAGGCTACCAAAAAACATACACACTTATAGAATATTGTTAAACATTTATAAACACACATTTACAAGTGCAAGTCAGTATCTTTCACTGAGATACTCTCCCACGTTATGGTAGGCTTTCGCAACAAGCAGTTTCTTTACCTCAAACTTAAATCTATTTCCGTTATATATCTGTCTAATATTGCTTGGCCAATGGTTAAATAACAGGCGATTACTATAAATAAGACAGTCCCTTATCTGTGCAGATGATGGAATCGGAAGAAGTATATTATATGATTGACGCATATTGTATTTGGTTTGCCTAACACGAACAACTTCTCTATATTTCCTATGCATAAGGCAAACAGTTGTAAACAAGGGCTTACATGAGTCCCTTGGTTTCGATATTACGATTTCGCAATATATTTTGCACTACTCTAGCTCTATATATAGGACAATTATCATGTAGTCTCAAAAAACTGGCCTCACAGAAGACAACATAATGGTCATAATGTTTTTTTGTATATTGCAGTAAACATCTGCTCTAAGCCTTTCTTCAGTGAGTGCAGTGATACTTATCCAACCCCAAATGTTTGCAAACGACCACTCTGGTTTATTTTCCGTGTATATCTCTCATCCCATCTCATCCCAACCGGTCTATACACGTGTACTGCTCCATTATAGCTTGATTGAAAAGTTTTCTCGTCAGAAAATACCACATTCTCGCAGAAATTATCTTGATTTTCATATTCCCTTGCAAATTCCAACCTCCTTTGCTTATTAAATTTTGTAAGGAACATTTTATTAGAAGCAGCACGATTCCTTAAGTTTGATAACCGCATGCTTCTTCTTACAGTATTTGCAGAACCTGAGAAATTGATTTCTTCTTTAGCATTTACTCTTGTTTGAAAAGGATTCTTTCTAAAATCATATTTGTGTATGTTTGTGTTTCAGTAAGTATTAATACATTCGGATACAACGGTTATCTGATTTAGGCTAAATCTTTGGCCCATTATAAACAATTTACTATTTCAGTTAAAGAATAAAATTTTAATGTACCTACATACTTATATATCTTTTAAAGTAAAAATCTATTTTTCTTTCTTTGTCGGCAATAAAATTCTCTGTCACCTTCCCACTGAAACCAGGAATTTCTCAAATCATAGCACTATCAATTGAGAATATTTCCAAAGCAGTAACAGAGTTCACACATAGTATTTTTTGGAAAAGTTTAAATAATTTTCAATTTTGAAAAACACAACGTAATACAAAATAAAATATGTTTAATTTCCTTTTTAAAATTTCGTTGTCGATAAACGATGGAAATGCTTTGCAAAATTGTTCTGTATCATTTAATAGAAGTGATTTTCGTCATTCTGTATACTTTTCTTTTAAAAACATATTTGCTCCAGAAAGATGATCTTTAAATGAAAACGTTTTCTAATTGGGAAAATAGTAATATCGCGCATTTCTCTCGCAAAAAAATTTAAATTTTCGTCTTCTAATATTTTTCTTTTTCGGGTATTTCTGGCATTGTTGCAAGATGTAGTAGCTTCAACAAGTGGCAAGTTTTCTCGAATATTCTCGATTGCTTTTTTAAAATTTTTCTACTGCAGTCTGGAGTTTTACCGCATGTGACTGAATTTTTTGTAACTGGTTGTACAAAATGTCAACATGTCGCTTAACTTCCGCAAAAAATTAAGCCACAACAAAACGCAATTGTCTTCAAGCCATTTAATAAATCCAGCATCCTACGTAGTTGTTTCTGCATTATATATTTTTTTTGGATATCGCCACCCCAAACCTTTTCAAAAGTCTGGCCGTTTAATTCATAATACTAAAACAATTTAACACTGTGTTGAAATATCTGCTATGTCATCAGCTCTCAAAGGAAAAAAAGATCTTTTACTTCCCTGGTAAAAGGAAGTATTCTAATCGTAAAAATATCACCCTCCAAGAATTTTTCAGATGTTTACGTTTCAGGGTTCAACTGGCAAGATGACTTTTTTAAAAACACGTTTTTCTGTCTGAATCTGTCGTCAACTGTCTCTTGCAAAAAATTCAACAAAACATGTCTTCAAGCCATTTAATAAAAACTACTTATCTGCATTATATATTTTTTTTGGATATCGCCACCCCAAACCTTTTCAAAGTTTGGTCAAATATTAAACTGGGTTATATGGGGATGACCAAACATTTTGGAAAATATAAAAATTTTTCAATATTGCAAAACAAAATGGCGGCCTAGTGAAAATCTAATTTCTAAAAAACTACTTATCCTATTTACCTCAAATTTTGCATACAAACCAACTATTATGTAGGATTCAAGTGGTAATATTTTGGTATGAATCCAAATGTGGTAATGATTCAGATTGGCGTACAAAATGGCAGCTAAATAAAATATTTGTAATCGTGAAAAAATCGCCGTCTCAGGTTTTACATATCTTCACGTTTTAGAGTCTCTGGATGCCAAAAAATATATTTTATCATCCATCGGCCCGTCCGTCGGTCAGTTTACGGCATAGCTAAAAAACTACTAACGCGATTGACATCAAATTTTGGGAAAAAAATAAGGATCATATGGGAATGACCTGGTAACATTTTGGTAAAAATCCAATATGGCAAAATAAAATGGCGGCCTAGTGAAATATTGAAAAAATTACTTCTAAAAAACTACGAGAAATTTCGATGAACCTCTTTATTTTTGTCTTTACTAGTTTGGTGTATGCTAAGTTCTGGCAAAGGGCGAACACTTACCTTGAATTCGGTTATTTTCTCAAAATTAAGTTAGTTAGCACTCTTAAGTTGTTTAATTTTTTGCACTACCGACATTTTATTTCCTCTACATTCACAACTCAAACATAGACCACCTTGAAATTGCTAATTTTTGCAAAATTAAGTTCGTAAGCACTTTTTAGTTGTTTATTTTTTTTGTCACTAGTCACCAATATTTTATTTCCTGTATATTCCCAACTCACATATGAACCATAAAAATAAAAAAATATATATTACAAAAAACAGTATATAAATCAATTTTCATCGATTAAAAACGTCCGAAACAATATCGAGTTAGAATATCGACCGCGCGACCTCTAAACAACTGAACTTATCACTGCCGCAGGCCGACGTGATACCGCGACCGATCGATCGAATTATGAGAAGAAACCGGCTAATGACCCAAATCGCGATTTCATTTTCCATTTGCTTTCACGTTCGGCTGCCGCTCGGTAGCTGTGCAATCTTCGGGTACTTTCGTCAAGTTTTAAGGGAATGAGGGCAATTCGGACTGCCCAACCTAGCTTAGTATGGCGTATTTTATTATGCTTAAGGAACGCAACGAGACCATTCGAACCGCCGCGCGCGCTAATAGTGTAGCGTATTTAACTTTTTCCAAGTTTCGCGTTTTATTACAACTATTAGGAGGGACGGTCAAACGAATAATTTATTCTCTGAAATATTTTGGAAGAGCCGCCACTGTTAAAGATAGGGATTTAGATCACCTGTTTATAAGAATTTAACATTTACGAAACAAGGGTGGTCATTTCCAAAACTTATAATAGTTACGTTTACCATGAATAGTTCTCTTTTTTATTTTGTGTTATATGTTTCAAAGTTTAGGTTTAAATAAAAATATTAAGCGTTCTTGTAATTGTAATCTAGGCATAATGTATTAATTTTAATGAAACGTTATAGGTCGGAGCAACGACAAAAAGATGACATGGAACCGAAGAGACTGTCCCCATTTTCTGAAATGTCCCGACGCGACGAAGGAGATGGGCGAAGCATCGCAGATTCGACGTCGTCTAGTTACAAAAACACCCAGTTTCTGACCTATCATGGTGCTGTAGATAAGAACAAGAATAAACCCAGTGCAAAAGTGAGGACTATTCCGAAACAAAGGCGAAATTTACAAAATTAAGAGCGTTGAGTGTTTAATTTTTTTTTCGAAGAGGGATACTGTAAAAAGAAATATCATATATCTGTTATTACACATCTCAGGCGGTATTCTCCCTTTATTTTGGAAACTGTAGGTATACAGGGTTATTTACGCAACCCGTTCATTAAAAGTTTTTGATGATGCCATTTAGATAAAAATTTCAAATTTTGGGATTAAGGTAAGGTCAAGGGGTACTTCTTTTCTGAAACATTTTCAACTTCCTGTCACTTCCGGTTTAACCGGAAGTTGGTATCAACTTGCTTATTTTAAATGGAACACCCTGTATTTTATGATATTTTTGGATTCTACGGAGAATTTTAATGCTATTTTATGTAGCATGTCCTATACCTAGGTTCAAGCGTTCTTAAGATACTTGACCTTGAACCAAAAATGAGCTTTCGGGGTATTAAATTTTAAAATCTCATATTTTTGTAAGTTTTGAAGATATAATCTTCATATTTTGCAGACGATCGGTAAATAATCTTAGATTTCTATTTTTTTTAATTGAATTTGTCTATTTTTATACAGGGTGTTCTAAATTCAGCGGAAAACATTCACATTTTCAAAGCCGCCAAAGTCCGTTTTTTTAAATGGGACACCCTATAACTTTATGCACTATCAAATGTAGAATTTAATTTTCTATCGAACTGTATTAAGGTTCCTTATACCTATTCGTAACCATTTTCGAAATAATCAAGTTTTTATTAAACTATCATATGTATTTGCGAAATGCTTACACCTTACCATAGTAAGCCATGGAAAAACAATTGTTGTGTTTTTCTATTCAACATGACAGCTGATTTGAAACTTTTAAATTAAAATAAAATAACACTCAAAAGCTGATATTCTCAATTTATTTTATATTCGCGGAGAATGTTACAAAATATTGGAGAGAACGTGCCATGTTTTTAATGAAAAACATCCTCATTTATCGCCAATGAACAAGAGAAAATTGAAGAGGATTGAAACGAAATTTTTTCGTTTCGGAAAAGTTAAAGTTATAAAAAATGTAATAAATTGTTTACATTATTTTTAACCATATCTACTAAGTTCGAGACTGTTCTAAACTTGTTTTAGTGAACTTAAAAATTACAGCAATTTAACAATCAACAATAATTAAATAAAATAATAAAATTGAATTATAATAAATGTTCTATATGCTGTCCGTTCATTTGAAGACACATTTCAATTCTTCTTTGTACAGTTGCTGTGGCCCGTTGAATTTGTCCGTTTTCTAATTCGGCAAAAGCTGTTCGTATCCTGTCCAGTAAACCTTGTTGGATATTTACTGGGGAAGCATAAACTTCACCTTTGATAATTCCCCATAAATAAAAGTCTAGGGGTGTTACATCAGGCGATCGCGGGGGCCATCTCCAAGGGCCATTGGGACCAATCCAGCGATCTTCAAAAATTCGAGATAATTGGAAATAAACTGCAGCGGAATTATGTGCTGGTGCCCCATCTAATTGATACCAATAATTTTGCAGCTCACCAATAGAAATTTCTTCTATAAATTCTGCTGCCCAGAAATGTTCGTTTCTTCTATTTGTTATTCCTTCTCTAGAAAATTTCGCTTCATCGGTCCAAAATATTTTTGAAAAAAGGGTCCTCTTGAATTTGACGTCATCACCAGGTCTCAAGGCTTGCACGAATACACAATAACACAGGAATAAGGGTGCATATGATGTTCGCTCAAGATTCTTTGGACAGATGAAGAAGAAATTCCCAAATCGTTTTCTGCAGACGGTATTGAACTTTGCGGGTTTGCGTGGAAATAAGCTAATGTGTTTATTACGTTATCCTCGGCATTTGTCACTGGTTTCGGAATATTTTTTGTAACTTTAACCTTGCCAAAACGCAAAAAGTTCGTTTCAATCCTCTTAATTTTTGACTTGTTCATTGGCGGCAAATCAGGGTGGCGTTCATTAAACACACGACACGATCTCTTCGAAATTTTATAACATTCTCCATGAATATAAAATAGATTGAGAATATCAGCGTTTGAGTATTCTTCCATTTCGATTTAGAAGATTTAGTTTAACACTGACAGCTTTCGATAAATAACGCATACTAATCATCTGTCATATTGGATATTGGATCTCAATTGTTTTTCCATGGCTCACCATTGGAACATGTAAACATTTAAGCAAATACATACGATATTTTTATAAAACCCAATTATTTCGAAAATGGTTACGAATAGGTATAGGGAACCTTAACACAGTTCGATAGAAAATGAAATTCTACATTTGATAGTGCATAAAGTTATAGGGTGTCCCATTTAAAAAAACGGACTTTAGCGGCTTTGAAAATGTGAATGTTTGCCGCTGAATTTAGGACACCCTGTATAAAAATAGACAAATTCAATAAAAAAAATAGAAACCTAAGATTATTTACCGATAGTCTGCAAAATATGAAGATTATATCTTCAAAACTTACAAAAATATGAGATTTTAAAATTTGGTACCCCGAAGGCTCATTTTCGGTTCAAGGTCAAATATCTTAAGAACGCTTGAACCCAGGTATAGGACATGCTACATAAAATAGCATTAAAATTCTCCGTAGGATCCAAAAATATCATAAAATACAGGGTGTTCCTTTTAAAATAAGCAAGTTGATACCAACTTCCGGTTAAACCGGAAGTGACAGGAAGTTGAAAATATTTCAAAAAAGAAGTACCCCTTGACCTTACCTTAATCCCAAAATTTGAAATTTTTATCTAAATAGCATCATCAAAAACTTTTAATGAACGGGTTGCGTGAATAACCCTGTATATGTTAATAAAATGTGCATTCTCTAAAACATGGTACTTCCCTGCATAAGTTTATTTTTATTGGTAAATTCCTGCAAAAATATAAAAAAGCTACATTAACTTAACAACACCCAAGATATAAAATAATTCTGAGACAAACTGATTATTGAAAAAAATTTACACCAATAATTTTTACAATTTAATGTCCCAAAACATTTTACCTTTACAATTTTTTTTCTCATGTTTTAAATCAGTTGACGCAAAATAAGGTTTTGATTTTTCTGATTTCCTAAAATACGCCAAAAATAAACCCAAATGTGTTTTTATTTTTTATAGACTTACGAAATGTATCTACATTATTTTTCTTTCTTGAATTTGCTTAAAATCAGTAAATATCCCTTCAAGGGTGATTAAAAAAATTACACCTTTAAATAATATTAAAAATTAGGATGTGTAGCTATTTTATTTTTCTTCTCAATTTGCTTAAACCAGCCTTAATATTTTGAAAAAAAACTTGAGGTAACAGTAATAATTTTCATTGATAAGATACGTTTATATAAACTGCTGGCCAAAAATATTGCATCAATATTTTTTTGGCAAAGTTTAAAGATGGATACTTATTTCGATTACGAAACGTAATATCGAAATGCGGTTTTTGGTGTTCATTTGACCGATCTGTTGGGTATGCGATTCTACTTGCGTGACTGTATATGCGCATAAAAAAGTACATACAGGGCGTGAATTAAAATCCCTCTATTTTTTCAAAAGTTTGTTAACGCTCAAAATTCTCAAAACATTTTTTTATTATTTTTGCTTCTGACCAAAATAATCATTGACAAGATTAAACAAAAACAATTTTTAGCGATTTTTGATGCTTTCGTTTGTTCTAAACGAAAATATCAATATCAATGTGTCTGTTATGGATGCAGGATGTGAGAAAAGTTAGCTAAAATTTGCTACACTAACCAGTGGCGGCTATTCAGGTGCACATGAAAAAATTCAAAATAAATTATAAAAAATCGTTAAAAATGCACAAACAAGAAAGTTAAATCCAATATCTAGTTGGTACTCAGATATCATCGAATTTATTATGCAAAAAATCACCCCATATTGTTACTCTTTTGATCCCAAAAAGCAAGAGGATGACGGCCATGTTTTTCTTAAAACCTTACTTTACTTCCTCTTCGAGTGTAATAATTCTTCCATCTGATCTAAGAAGGTTTATAAGGTTTTCATCAGCTCTCAGTCAAAGAGGTTGCCCAATGGATTATTAGGTTTTTTTTTGGCGGCTATTCAGGTGAAGTAGGTGAAGTGCTACTTCACCAAGAAAAATAAACAAGCAAACATCTAACTATATTTATTATATATCTCTTAAAACTTAAGTTTTTACATTCATTTATTCACCTAATTGGCAAAAAATAAACTGCACATCTCGAATAAATATTTTACTTGACCGTTGGCGGCATGTCTTTTTAAAACTTTCAATCAAACTTTATTATAACAACTATAACAGTGGCGCAAACTGCTTCGACCTTATTGGAGGTGCTATGTTTAGTTTACGATTTTCGTACTACGTTGCCATGACAACGCGTTAGCGATGACGTCGACCGCATGGAAGATTAATGTTAACCAGCGCCATTGGTGAATTGCTAATGCAGTACACTACACCCACGTATCGTTCAGTTGGGGGTGGTTGTTTACTTTTATTTTACTTGAATGTTTTGTGTTATATTTATTTATGGTGTTGTTGCAACTTTATTTAGTGTCGGGTTTATTAATTTACATTATTAATGAAGATCAGAGTTTTAATCGTCATCCTGGTTTTCGGCGTACAAATGGTTATGTAGTAGTCAAATATTACAAAAATTCTTTTGCTGGCCTTATTTACTGGTTTCCAATAAATATTCAGTGTGGAATAAGGAAGGATTTGCAGGTATGTTAAATATATGAAGGTCTTTATATAAACATGTAGACTCGGCAGAGCATTTAAAATGCGAATTAATGCTAAAAACATTTGTAAAAAATCAAAGCACTATAGCTAACACTTTAAAAGAAAATGCTAAACTATATAAAATACATTTTAACGAAAACGTCCGATTAAAAAGATTATTTATGTGCAAGTGGTGCAGTTTTGTACCTTGCAAAACAAGAGTTAGTCTTTCGCGGCCATGATGAGAGCAGCGAGTCAATAAATAGGGGCAATTTTAAAAAGATGTTAGGTTTATTTATATCGAGAAGTTCCCAAAAACTAAAAGATCATCACAAAAAAAATAAAAATGTTTTTACTGGTGACTCGAAAACTATTCAAAACGAAATAATTAATTATTAATTGAATTTAATTGAATGCATTTCTGATTATTTAAATGATCATGTAAAAAATGAAATAATGAACACACAGTTTTTTTCTGTGCAAGTGCGTGACACCACTGATTTTACGCAAACCTCCCAGAGCTCCATAACTTTAAGATACGTTAATTCAGAAGGTTCGGTAGTCGAGAGATTCTTAGGATTTTATAATCTCAGCTCCGATTGAACGTCGGAGAATTTATATTCTCTATTGGATCAAATTTTGGACCAATTTACCTATAAACATAAATTAATCGGGCCATGTTACGACGGCGCAAGTGTGATGTCTGGTCATCTAAATAGCATTCAAAAAAAAAAGAAAAAGCGTCGCAGGCTGTATTTGGCCTGATGAAGCAAAGTTTAAAAATATTTCCAAACGTTGACTTTTTTTTCAAGCCTTGGTGGTATTCCCTCATTTTTTCATCACTCAGCCAAACCAACGTATACTCTTACATCTGCATCTACGAGGCGTATACCAACAATTACAGAAACTCGTTGGTCTTCAAATTCGTTAGTAAATGTGATTGTTCAAGTTGCGTTCTTCAAAAAAAATCGATTGACATTCATTTTTGCATAGCCAATATAAAACGCTGTCGTGAGGCGCTCTGTAAAAAAAGAATTGAACATTTTTGTTTCAATACCATATTTGATAAAGCAAATTCTATAACAGAAATAAATCATTACAAACGTGAGCTTGCTAAGCTTTCACCTGAAGAAATTAGGGCTAAGTAAAGAACCCCTTTTTATGAAATATTGGACTATATTATAATGGAAATGAAACTAAGCTTTCAAGACTCTGAAAAACTTACATTTTTATGTTTGGCAGATTCTGCTAAATTTTCCGAATATAGTTTAAATTTTCCGACTGGCCCGTTTGAAAATTTGTTACAGTTATATTTTCAAAAATTCATCGACTTAAAAATGAGCTTGGTCTTATTTTTGCCAATGACAGTAATTGGAATACATCGCTGAAAGAGCAAGTGAAAAAAATTAAAGAAGATGAAGATATTTTAACCAAAGCATATAAAGTGTTTCCCTTATTTTGACAGTACCGTCGACAAGTGCTTCAGTGGAAAGAAGTTTTTCTTGTCTCAAAGGTGTAAAAACTTATTTAAGAAATACAATATCTCAAAAAAGACTTACTTCTCTAGACAATATTTCCATTCAAAAGGAATGTCTGAAGGATTAGGGCAATTTTATGAGGATGTTATAAATAAATTCGCTGCTATGAAGGATAGGAGAATTGATTTAGTATACAAAATTTAGGTTTTTTTAGGTTAGATTTTTTCAGATCTTTACCTTTCAGGGTTTCTAGATGCCGAAAAACATGCAATAATAAATAATATATATATATATATATATATATATATATATATATATATATATATATATATATATATAAATTCCATCGGTGTGTCTGTTCGCGCCATAGCTAAAAAACTAATTATCCAATTGACTTTAAATTTTGGTCGAAAATTAGGGGTCATATGGGGATAACCTGGTAACATTTTGGTGAAAATTCAATGTGGCAAAATAAAATGGCGGCCTAGTGAAATGTTAAAACATTGCTGTTAAAAACTTGTTTGTCCAATTTATCTAAAATTTTGCACAAAAATTAAGCATTATGTAACACTCAATTCGTAAAATTTTCGTACGAATATAAGATGGCAGAACAAAATGGCAGCTTAATAAAATATTTGAAAATTCATCCTGAAGAAACCACTTAATGGAATGATTTCAAATTATGTGCCGTAACTACCTGTGGTATAGAGACAAACTAGTAAAATTGTGGTACTTATTCAAGATGGTGACCAAATAAAATGTTTATAATCGTGAAAAAATTATATATCTCCACGTTTTAATGCCCCTAGATACCAAAAAAATAAGTTTTATCAATTCCGTCGATCCGTCTGTCGGTTTGTCCGTCTGTCTGTCAGTTCCCGGCATAGCTTAAAAACTACTTATCAGATTGACTTGAAATATTAACCAAAAATTAAGGGTCATATTTTGATAACCTGATAATATTTTGGTGAAAATCCAATTTGCTGGAACAAGATGACAGCCTAGTGAAACGTTAAACAAATTATTACTAAAAAACTAATTATCCATTTTACCTCAAATTTTGAACAAAAATCAAGTGTTGAAAAAATGAACTGGTAACATCTTGGCAGGAATATAAGGTAGCAAAATAAAATGGTGGCCTAATAAAATATTTAAAACATCAGCCTGATAAAACTACTTATTAGAATAATTTTAATTGTGCAAGCAATAAGTGTGATATAGAGAGAAACTGGTAAAGTTGTAGAACGAATTCAAGATGGTGGAACATAATGGCTGCCAAATATTTTTTTTAAATCAGCGTAAATGAATTGTCATAAACGAAAACTGGTTATATCATAGTAGAAATCCAATATGATGGAACAAAATAGCGCCCAATAAAGATGTTTGAAAAGACAGTATATTTATGTATGTTCTTAAATTACTATATACTGAACTAAATTGGGTCATTTTTAATAAAAATGAAACACGCTTGTTGAATTTCCAGCACAGACTAATTTTATTAATAACTATATAAGAGAAAATTATCAATAAGCATTTCTGCTGATGTGTTAAAATAATATCGCCTATATAAAGTACAGTGGCGCAACAACAAACAGCATTTTGGGTTATACAATTTCAACACTCCCACTAACACAAAATGATGATCAAAAATTTACTTTAATGGGTGTGTTATATCCAACAAATCCAAAAACTTATAATGTTTAACTGATGCCAAACCCTTTGTAAGAATACCGGCTGGCATGTTCGCTGTATCTAAATACTTAACTTCTACTAAGTTATCAGAAATTGCATCCCGAATAAAATGATGACGCGTGTCAATGTGTTTTGTCCTCTTATGGTACATTGAATTAGCAGACAATTTAATTGCGCTCTGATTGTCATTGAATATTCTAATACAATTAACAACTTCTGTTAATTCAGCTATTAAATTTCTTAAGTAAATAGCCTCTTTTGTAGCTTCTGAGACCGCCATGTATTCTGCCGCAGGGCTTAATAGCGCTACAGTCTTTTTTTTTCTACATTCCCATGATATTACGGAACCACAAAGTTTAAAACAATATCCTGTGTATGATTTGCGACCATTCGAGTCTGCAGCCCAATCTGCGTCAGCAATACCTTCTAATTCCGTATTATCTTTACAAAACTTTAATCCATAATGCTTAGTGTGTTTTAAATATCTTAAAACGCGCTTCGCTTGTTTCCAGTGAGTTTCCTCGAAACAATTATTAAATTGACTCAGATAACTTACCGAAAATGCTATATCAGGTCTAGTCAAAACAGCGAGATACATCAAAGAACCGATCAGTTGCTGATATAGCAATTCCGTGTTACATGGCTTTTCTGTTTTTGTAAGATTTACATTGACTTCCATAGGCGTACAAACAGTCTTGCAACCCAACATATTAAATCGTTTTAAAAGTTGATTTATATATTACTCTTGATCTAAACAAATCATTTTCTTGTTTTTATCAATACTAACTCTCATACCGAGATATTGCTTAACTTGCCCTAAGTCCTTATTCTTAAAATGTTGCCCTAACTCAAGTTTTAAATTATTTGTTTCGATCTTATCATTGGAAAAAATAAAATCATCAACGTATACTGTTATAAAAGTCAACAAATTACCTCTGCTCTTAGTAAACAAACAAGGTTCATGATCAGATTTCTTATAACCTAAATTCTTAAGAACAACGTCAACTTTTATGTACCATGCCCTAGCAGACTGCTTAAGTCCATAGATAGCTTTATTCAATTTCAAAATTTTATTTTTATCATGAGTTTTAAATCCCTCTGGTAACATCATAAAAACATTTTCTTCTAGAATGCCATTCAAAAAAGCGGTGGTAACATCTAAATATATGATATCTAATTCTAATTTCACAGATAAGGCTATTAACAATCTAAGGGTGGAATGTCTTACAACAGGTGAAAAGGTTTCATCAAAATCGATACCTGGTTTTTGGGAAAAACCCTTCGCAACTAACCTAGCACGGTACCGCACTTTGTTTTCACAATCAATTTTCTTTTTAAACACCCACTTGCACTGCACAATTGTCTGTTCTTGAGGAATGTCAACCAGCTCCCATCCCGAAAGATTGCAGCTCTTCTTCCATTGCCCTTCTCCACTGGTCACCATCAGGTTGTGATAAAGCCTCTTTAACAGTTTCCGGATCAGTGTTCACATCAGAATTTTCTGAGTAAATGCAACTAAAACCATTTTTAAAATTTCTTGGTTTTCGCACTCTCTCAGATCTTCTTAATACAATAGGAGCCTCTTCATCAGGAGACGAATCATCACTGTCATTACTGACAGCATTCTCCCAAAGTTCACCTGAGCTATTAGAGAGTAAGTCATCCTCAATTATTCCATTTGTAACATGATCTCCCACTCTAACTGATATTAGGTCATTATTATCTGCTTCTGTGTTTGCTATACTGTTCACCATGATGTTCTCTTTATCTTTGATATTTTCCATTATGGTCACATCTCGACTCGTAAATATTGTATTTTTCGTAGCATTATATACTCGATAACCTTTAATTTCATCATCGCACCCTACTAAAATACATTTAACAGCCTTCTTGTCCCATTTTAAGCGTTTTTCTTTGGGAACATGTACCATTACTGTGCTGCCAAAAATTCTGAGATTTTTGATATCAGGCACCCTGCCTGTCCACAGTTCGAATGGAGTTTTATCAATTCCAGAAGCTAATGACCGGTTTCGTAAATAGACTGCAGTGTGAACTGCTTCTGCCCAAAATTTCTGTTCAAGGTTCGCATCAAACAGCATACACTTAGATTTTTCAACTACAGTCCTATTTATCCGTTCTGTCATTCCGTTTTGTTCAGGCGTATATGGGTTTGTTTTTTGATGGATAATTCCACAGGTTTTTAAAAATTTGTCTAACTCCCTGTTACAAAACTCTCCCCAATTTTCTGATCTCAGGATCTTAATCTTTTTGCCTTGTTGATTTTCGACCATGTTTTTAAAATTTTTGAAACAATCAAACACTTGGTCTTTTGTCTTTACAAAATAAACAAAAACCATACGGCTAAAGTAATCCTCAAAAATTATGAAATATTTTGATCCTCCAAGAGACACAGTGTTCATTGGACCACATACATCTGTATGTACTATTTCCAAAATATCTTTAGCCCTGTGACCCTCATTCTTAAATGGTAATCTAGGTTGTTTAGCCTCGCAGCATATTTCACAATTTTTCTGCCCTATATCTAGAACACTTGGATAATTAAGTTCCTCGACAATACCATCCTTCATTTTATTCAGGTAGGCACTATTAAGGTGCCCAAAACGACGATGCCAAACTTCGCCTGAAATAACCGATTTCGTCGATAATAAACACGTATCAACAGTCAATGTGTTTAGCTTATATACCCCATTCTTTAAATCAGCTGTTCCAACTAAATTATTTTGGTTATTGAAAATCTGACAGCGATTATTCATAAACTTAACAGTGTTACCATTTCTTATCAGTTGACTTACCGATAATAAATTCGTTGCCAATTGGGGAACACACAACACATTTTTAACAGTTATTTCGTAACTATCATGTCCAACAACGGTCGTTAAATTTACATCACCCGAACAAATAACAGGAACATTTGTCTTATTAGCCACCATAATTTGTAATATATTCGCTGAGCTTTCTATATTCTCCAGCCACTCTTTATTTGCAGTCAGATGTACACTAGCACCAGAGTCAATATACCAATCGAATTTATTGAAGGATCCGTTCAGAAAAACTACACTAAAAGCGTTTGAAGTCTTCTGTTTACCAGTATCTTTATTATCCTTATTCGGGCATTTATTCTGAAAGTGTCCAATTTGTTTACATTTATAACATTTTATCTGTTTATTGACATTCGCGCCCGATTTCAGATTTTTATTAGTGTTTCGGTTGCCACGCCAATCCTGTTTACTGACATACGCACTTCCACTGCTACTGACATCTATTTCCATATCCAATAGTTTAGTTCTAATCGAATCCGTTGTAATGGCAATCCCTGAGTGTTCAATTGCCATAATCATGGGTTGAAACTTATCTGGCAATCCGGCTAACAAAAGTGAACCAGTCCATTCATCATTAATATCGAAACCTGTACCTCGTAGTTTCTGGCCTGTTTCGACAACTTGATTGACATAATTTGTCATAGAATCACAATTTTCCAACCGCAAGGAAATTAAACATCTTAACAAATTAATCTTTTTTGCAAAACCCTTATCGTCAAACAACGTCTTCAATTTATTCCATAATTCTAAAGTCGATTTTGCATCTTTAATATGAACATAAAGTGACGTGTCAATTGTTAAGATAAGTTTTGCTTTGGCCTTGGCGTCATCGTCAGCTACAACTTCTGATATGCATTTAGATAGACCCTCTAAAACCAGATAGTTCTCCACAGCAAACGCCCAATCCCCATAGTTCTCTCGTCCTTTCAATCTTGGAACATTAACTATATAATTACCAGCCATTCTTGTGCGATTACTCGGAAATTAAACTAACAAAACACGATATCAAATTTCGGAGGTTATCAATGGGCTTCTCGACGGCCTGGGCCCATAACCTATTAAAAATGAAACACGCTTGTTGAGTATCCAGCACAGACTAATTTTATTAATAACTATATAAGAGAAAATTATCAATAAGCATTTCTGCTGATGTGTTAAAATAATATCGCCTATATAAAGTACAGTGGCGCAACAACAAACAGCATTTTGGGTTATAGAATTTCAACAATTTTTACTTTAGCCGTTTTATTAATCTTGATATAGTGTATTTTTTGAAATTGGTTAAAATGAAGGATGAATTTTTTTGCCTAATTTCAGGGTTAAAAGTTTCTTATAAACATGTGTCCGCAAAGCCTGGACCTCTTACTTTTCTAGAGATAAATGGTTCACAGGTATTTTTTTAGTTTTTTCTTTGAACTCATAATTTCCAGGGATTTAAATTCGATACACTGTATGCTGTGAGCCATGACTATAATACATTTTTGAAAAATCCACGACGTGTTACTTTTTCCCAGGTCGTTACCACTTTTACCTCTGCCAAATTTTTACTGTGACGCCCCTGACCACTTTTACAACAAATTTAAATTCTTTATTGTGTTTTCTCGATATTTTGTATCGTTTAGAAATTTTCTAGCAGCGTCCATTAATTTTTTCTGTGTTCCATATGCCATGAACATGTATGAATGGACATTTTATTAAATAAGTTCTAAACGGTACATAATATAAAAAAAATCTAAGAGGTCAAATAGTTATATGACATAATAAGAAATTTAAATTAGCTGTAATACAGTGGTGCCCAATAAAAATTTCGGGGGGGGGGGGGGAGGCAACAAAAAGGCGCGACCTGAGAAAGAGTAAGTAGACTTTTACGAAATGTATTGTAGCCATTTTGAATGCATTGCTCATAGCATACCCTGTAGCAAATTTGAATGATTTATCTTGAAAGATGCACGAGGTCCAGAAAAAAAAATTGAAGCTTTAACATTTTTGCGGACACATGTTTATATGAACTTTTAGCTTTAAAATAAACTAAAAATTTAAGCCCTGAATTTTTAGGGAATCATTTAAATAACAACCTGTATAACTCTTTTGGAATTAAAAACGAATACCCTATAACACGCCTAATAAAACTGGTAGAGTAAAAATGAAAAAACCATTTCGGCAAAATTCCACAGTTCACAAAAATTTTAAGGCAGCTGGTATATCGTAATTATCTTACATCTGAGATAAGTTCAAAAGCAACTTATAGTAAAATCGATAGAATACATTAAGTTAGTGTTTGGTAAATTTTAAATAATTTTTGTCACACCCTGTTATATAACTACTGATCATAAATTAGGTGATAAAGGTCTGTTTTGTATACAGATTGCTAACACTGTTCTTGTATGAATGTGTCAGAATTTTCGTAGAACCGTTAAATAGTGCAAACATAAGAAAATATCCAAAATCGCTAGAAATTGTTTATTTGTATTTTGGCAAAGATCATTTTGGTCAGAAGCAAAACAAATAAAGAAAGATTTGACAATTTTAGGCGTTAACAAATTTTTGAAAAAATGCAGATGTTTTACTTCACGCCCTGTATGTACTATTTTTTATGCGCATGTGCAGTCATACACGTAGAAGCACATACCCAACAGATCGGCCAAATGAACACCAAAACCGCATCTCGAGATCAGGTTTCGCAATTGAAATATCCATTTTTAAACTTAAAAAATCTTTATGCACTATTCATGGTCGCTTTAAGTACAATCATAGCTCGTACCAAATTTGATTTAAATACGATGTGTATCAAAAGGAAAAAAATTAAAACCCCCTATCTCGAAAACGAAACGTTGTACAGGGTGTCCGGATTTGGTTGCAAAAGCAGGGTATCTCGCTTATTTTTAAAGATAGAACCTTGCGGTTTTCACGAACCTGAGCTAATTTTTTCTGAAACTCATGAAGCCGTAAACAAAATTTTCATAGCCTTCTTCGTTTATGAGATACAGGGCGAAATAGAAAATTTGGCATTTTGAGACCCCCTCGTATCTCGGTTATCCTTTAACTTAACGCAAAGGAAAAAATTGCTGCATATGCAGTTTTTTACGTTGGATCCAGTGGCGTAGTCATATTTTTCATTTGAGTTGTTATTTTTAGATATGACTCAAAGTTGTGTTTTTTAAATGGGACACCCTATATATTTGTCCAGAAATTGATTTATCCTTTTAAAAGCTTCTCAAAAATATATAATAGTATGGGTCTATTTTAATAAACAACAACAAAAATCCTAATTTTTATAATTATCATCCCAAATTTTGCAGTAGGCCATGCAAAACGATGCCGTTTTCTTTTGTTTTCTTGGAAGCAAATGACATTTTCCAATTTTGTACGCGTATATAAAATATAGCGCTAGTTTTTTGTATTTATTTATTGTGTAAAAATATATTTGTATTATTATGGAAGAAAACCAAACTTTCGAACATTATGAAAAGTACGATATGTTAGCTTGTTTTATATTAAGTAATGAAAATGTTTAAGCGGCTTCTGAGATGTATTTTAACAGGTAAATAGTTAATTTTTAGGTTTGATGAAATACTATTGCTTAATTTTTATTTAGATATCCAGAAAGGAGGCAACCTAATATATCCACTTTTTATCGGATAAAAAAGAATTTACTTAATCACGGATCATTGATCATTTATCAAACCTCGTACGAAAACATATAATAACGAAAATCGGGAGGCTGAGGAAATTACGGTTTTGGCTAATGCAGAAGCTTACCCTACAAACTCTTGTAGGGCCAGTGAAAAGAGCATAGGGATTCCAAAAACTAGAGTTCAAGAAATTCTAAAAAAGCACAAAACTTCCACCCATACAAATTTAGGCTCGTGCAGCACTTACAGCCAGAGGATGCAGAGCGTCGGGTAGTCTTCTGCAATTGGTTTCGAGAAAGATGCGATATGGTTAGAGATTTTGAAAGGAAGGTTATATGGTCAGACGAAGCACATTTCAGTAATTCTGGTATACTCAATAGGTACAATAGTAGATTCTGGTCCCAGGAAAATCAACACCAAATATTTCCCAGAAGACAGCAGGGCAGGTTTGGTCTGAATGTGTCCTGCTTCATATTAGGAACAAATATAAAATTTTATATATTTGAGGGAAATCTAACAGCCAATCGTTATATAGAAATTTTAGAGGCAGCTATACTTGAATTACTTGACGATGTTCCTCTAGCGCAAATTAACGAAATTTATTTTCAACAGGACGGTGCTCCTGCACACAATTCTGGAATGACGAGATTATTTCTGGACAATAATTTTACCAATCAATGGATCGGAACAAATGGACCTATAAGATGGCCCCCTAGGTCCCCAGATTTGTCGATTTTAGATTTCTTTCTATGGGGATATCTGCAAAATAGAATTTGCAAAGACCACTGCAATAAGAGAAAATTTTCGCTATTTACAAAATCATCCCGTTATTTTGCTTAATTCCCTAAAACGAATACGAAAATTGTGCGAAGCATGCATAGAACAAAATGGAAATCAGTTTGAACAGTTCTTTTGATTTCCTTGGTTACTGTATATATATACGACAGTTGATTTTTGCTGAAAGGCTTGTTACTAAATAATTTATTACTGTTTTGTTCTTGTGTTACATAAATCTAGGTAGGTGGTACTTTTTTGGTGCAAAATTATCAATACATATTTTGATAGATTAAATTACATATTTATTTTGATTTATTGTTAGGATGTAGATGTTGTTAACGACTTTAAATAAAAGGCAGCATTGTTTTGCATGGCCTGCTGCAAAATTTGGGATGATAATTATAAAAATTGGGATTTTTGTTGTTGTTTATTAAAATAGACCCATACTATTATATATTCTTGAGAAGCTTTTAAAAGGACAAATCAATTTCTGGACAAATATATAGGGTGTCCCATTAAAAAAACACAACTTTGGGTAATATCTAAAAAATAACAACGCAAATGAAAAACATGACTAGCCCACTGGATCCAGCGTAAAAAACTGCATAAGCAGCAATTTTTCCCTTTGCGTTAAGTTAAAGGATAACCGAGATACGAGGGGGGCCCCAAAATGCAAAATTTTCTATTTCGTCCTGTATCTCATAAACGAAGAAGGCTATGAAAATTTTGTTTACGTCTTCATGAGTTTCAGAAAAAATTAGCTCAGGTTCGTGAAAACCGCAAGGTTCTATCTTTAAAAATAAGCGAGATACCCTGCTTTTGCAACCAAATCCGGACACCCTGTACATATATACCGGGTGACAATGAAACCACTACCCAGGGCGCCATTTAAAAACGGCTAGACATGAAAATATGAAAGTTGATGTGTTGATTGGGTTAAATATTCTGAAGAATTGTAACATAAAAACAATTGAATATCGTTTCCGGTTTCCCCCGAAATGAGTGCGACTTCGTTATTGTAAATGGATTACCCTGTATATTTTATGTTTTTTAACAAATCTAAACAACTTTTGTATAACATAACCTATGTTTAAAATGTATAGTTTTCCAAATGAAGCTACTTAAAATGTGACATAATTCGCACTTAATTGTATTTTTTGGAAAAACGGAGTAGACCAGAATAAAAACAATCACGGTTATTTATCCTTTATTCAAGCCTTCATCCAACAAAATGTCAAAAAAGAAAATGTTCCGAGATCCTGTACCATAACGGGTCAACGGACTGTTTTTCGCATTGGATAAATATTAACATCATAAAAACAGGGTACCTAATTTTCAATCTTGCAGTTGTTTTTGAAACTTAAGTTAATGATAACTTAACCTAGTGTGATAACTACCTTTTATCACTGTGGGCTTGGCAGATTGTTACACTTTTTGTAAGTTCTCTTGCTTTATTTCGTGTCTCTATTGGTTTAGACTAAAAGTTCTTTGTAATCCTTTAACACGGCAAGTTTAATAAGGGCGGAACAAATATTTCGATTCTCGTTTATGGCGAGTGCTTGCAAAATAAAAGGCAGGCACAAATACTCTACGCAGAGCGATACCCCGACAGAAACCAACCCTGATATGCCTATTTTCTGTGGCTAGTACAACAGTCCCCCAAAATGAAAATAAAGTAAAGTTTATTATTAGTGAAGAGGCTGAAATAAATGTTCTGGCTTGTGTGAATACTGATCCAAATGTTTCTACTCGCCAAATTAAAAGTGAAGTTGGAGTTAACAGAAGAAAGAAAACATAAGTACAAGCCCTACAAATACCAAATCCACCAACACTTGGGTGTTAATGACTTTGCTGTGTGATAAAGTTGTCCTTTTATTACTATAAATGCATAATTGAGTATTTGACCCGAAACCTAAAAATCACCTTGAACTTAATAAAAAATATAAATATAAGAAGCTCGTATATGAGCTTTAAAAATAAGAATACTAACGATTTATAAAAATAGAAATAGTAAGTGCACGTACTTGAAATTAAAAAAAAATTGTCAATAGTAAAGTAAGGGCATGTAATAGGAATAGTTATGGTTCATAAAGTTAGACATAGTAGGGATCCATAAAATAAATGTAGTAGGGGTTCGTAAAAAAAAGTAAGGGCACGTAAAAATAAAAATAGGGTTCATAAAGGTAAAGATAGTAGGGGTACATAAAATAAATGTATAGTAGGGGTTTGTAAATATAGACAAAGCTGGGGTTCATAAAGATATAAAAAAAGTTATATAAAATAGACGTATAGAAAGGGTTCATAAAAATAGACATAGTAAGGGTTCGTCAAAATAGACATAGTAAGGATTCGTAAAAATAGGCATGGGAGGAGTTCATAAAAATGCGAATAGTAGGGGTTCGTAAAAATACGCATTTATTTAGAGAAAGATCTTTCCAAGAACGCTTTGGTGTTAATGTGTGGCTAGATGTTTAAGAAACGAGAATTGTGTGCCCATTATTTTTTAATTTGCCCCTTACAGCACAAACTTATTTCAACTTTCTAGAAACAACAGTTACCGATTTTTTGGACCATTTACCTCTTGCAGAAATTCCCAACATCAACTTTCAACAATATGGTACACCGGCCCATAATGCTCGAATGGGTGTAAATTATTTAAATGACAGGTTTGGGGACCAATGAATAGGAACGAATGGACCTTTAAGGTGACCAGCATGTTCGCCTGATTTTACACCTCTAGATTTCTTCTTTTGGGGCCATATTAAAGTCTATTTAACTCAACCTGAAAATTTGGACATTTTAAGAAATCGAATTATTAGTACTCTTAATAATATTAATATAACTCAAAAAGAATATGTTTTACGGAAAATTGTTGAAGAATTTGAGACCTGTATTCAACAAGAAGGTCGTGTTTTTGAAAATCTTAATTATGAATAAGTACGTTATTTTTTCCATTTCTTTTATTATTAGTTAATATTAATCAGCTCTAGGTATATAAGTTCATTTGTTTTCACCTTATCATATTCGTTTCGAACAGTAGATTATTTTGAATCCATGGCCAACTTTGCCGGTGGTATAATTAAATAAGTGCCAGTAATATTGATTTTCGCTTCAGATGAGCATTAACATGAAAATAGGGTATCAAAATTTCAAGTTTGCAGCGGTCTATGGGAGTTGAATTTGACATATGTGGATCAAGGATAAAAAAGTAGGATTGGATAGTGAAGGTTTTGTTCCAGTCAGTTCATCCGTTACCCGTCCAGGGTCTGATCGAAACCTGAAAAATCGATTTGCGAGAAACATATTTTTTTAAAACTTGGAACGTTTTCTTTTTTGACATTTTGTTGGATGAAGGCTTGAATAAAAAGTAAATAACCGTGATTGTTTTTATCCTGGCCTACTCCGTTTTTCCATAAAATACAAATAAGTGGGAATTATGGCACATTTTTAAGTGCCTTTATTTGGAAAACTATACATTTTAGACATAGGTTATGTTACATAAAAGTTGTTTAGAATTGTTAAGGGAGTTCAAAAAACATAAAATATACAGGGTGTTCTATTTAAAATAACGAAGTCGTGCTCATTTCCAGGGAAACCGGAAACGATATTCAATCGTTTTATTTATTTTTTACGAGATAAACCACTATAAAGATTCTTAAAGTGTTTCCATGAAAAATTCAGAACTTAAAATTAAATGGAAAATAACTAACGAACATAGCTACAAAAGTATTCCTAAATAAATAAACGTTTCAAAAAAATAGAACCATTGCCCATCAGTTTTAGACCACTTTTACTAACCATGTATATTATCAAATTAAAATTTAACTACAGCATATCGGAACTTATTACTAAATTCGAGATAAGCATTTTTTTGGTTATATTTCAGCAAGCAAGCAAGCTACTCCAATGTCAACAAATTGTCATTGATTTTTCCCGGTCATTTTAGTCAGTAAAGGTTTCCCAATAAAATTTTGTAATATATTTCAAATAATAAATAGAGTTTAGGTAACTTTTGCAGTATCCCTCGATATTTCTACAAAAATATTGGTTGTAAACATTGACTGAAATAGATAGTAATAACAAATAGAATTATTATATAAATATAGTAAGTTTTCCTAAAAATAAACATCCAATTTTTCTTTCTGGGATGCCAAGAAATTCCTGAAAACATTTTCAGTTTTACATATCGAATTCTTTGATGTAAAGGCTATTAACTTTTAGGTGTGTGTATGTGTATTTCATATTTGTTATTTATTTAAGTACATCGTTTGTATATGTTTTAAGTAGTTCAAAAGGATGTATTTAGTTTCCTCAAAATATATTTATTAGTCATAAAATATTTGTTAAACACTTGTTAGATATTTATGAATGGAATGTTCAAGAGAAATTTGTTAAAACAGTTTTATACATAATATAGTAAATAAATCTAGATTCAGAATTGGATGATGCATAAAAAACTTGTAAGTATTATAAAGTGTACGCTATTTATGCCCTTGTGATGTTTTGAAATAAATAGTTATTTTGTAATAATAGTTGTTGCATTATTTCTGTAATTCATTAAAGTATAATGATTAATGGAACTAGCAGTATGTGTTTTCACATAGTATAAACTACCAGGACGAATATTAAACCGGTAGTGGGGGTGGCTAATTATAAAGAAATAGTGTAAGAGTCTCATCAGGAACATTTCGGATATGTAAAAAATAATATTACTAAATGATTTCAAGCACTAACAAAGCTGATTTTGTATGCACTATTTACATTATCAGAAGTAAAATAAAAAAAATAGTTTGCCGGCATTCTAGTGGAACAAATATGGTCTGCTATCTTTTATCCTTCAGAATGTTTACTTGAGTAGGTACTAAGCAGTTTTTCTACCAAATTAGGGATAATTTTCAAAAAGAAAAATTGTGTACGAGACAAATGTCCGGTTATTAATTCAAACACGTGGGAGGTTCAGTAAGAAAATTTCACACAAATTGTACTTTTCTAAACTAAAATTATAATAATAGATGATAATGTCTACAAATAATATATTTGGCTGCGAATGCCAAAAATATCTAAATGAGGGGTTTAAAGACGTGTCAAAACCTAAACATGATGAAAATCCTAGCTCACAAATCTTAGCGTGCCAACACAATTTGCCTCATCAGAATTTATAGGGCTACCATTAGATCAAAAATTGATTATGGCTGCATAACGTACAACTCAGCAAGAAAATCTTCATTAGCACTGATAGACAAAATACATAATTCAGCCATACGTATCGCCCTAGGCGCATTTTGCACAAGCCCCGTAGAAAGTCTACTTTGCGAAGCCAGCGGACCCCCACTAAGTTACAGACGCATGTTTTTGTCTCTAGCATACGCAACAAGAAAAATACAGTCTATTCAACATCCGACATACAAAAATATTTTTTCAAATAGATATGGAGAAATATATCAAAACAAGCCTAGAACAAGAACTGTCTTCTACGAAAGACTCAACAGATATTGCAACACATTAAATTTACAGTTTCCAAATTTTCCTCCCATAGATATAGCCACATGCCACCATGGACTATAAGAAAACCTTCACTAAATACAACTCTTATTCGTTTCGACAAACAAAATACACACCCGGATATAATAAACACAGAACTCAATCAAATTTCACTCAAATTTCCACCTAACACGACTAGAATGTTCACAGATGCATCAAAAACAAATAATGGCACTGGTGCAGCCGTAATAACTAATACCTCAAGGCATACTTTTAAACTTGACCCCTTTGCATCAACCTATACAGGCGAACTATTTGCATTATCCGAAGCCCTACTAAGTATCCAAAACAATAATAATCCAAACAGTGTAATTTTAACAAACTCTCTTAGCTCTCTACATTCACTAAACAAAATCTATCCAAAAAATCCACTAGAACTAAAAACAACTTCTCTTGGAGCTAGAAAACACTGGAAAGTCTGTGTCATTTATATGGGTACCTTCACATGTAAAAAATAATATTACTAAATGATTGGAATCAAAGGAAATGAATTGGCAGATGCAGCGGCAAGGGATGCAGTAGCCAACGGCGCATTCACCACCCAGTCAGGAACCACAAATGACTTTAAGTGCTTTGCCAAGAAAAGAGAGAAACTTCGCGAGGTGAAACCGTCAGTGGCTCCTGCCAAGACTAGAAACTTGTGTCGGTCATCTGAAATTGCACTAACCCGCCTCCGAATCGGTCACACTAGACTAACGCATAGTCATTTACTCGAACAGAACATCCCTCCAATATGTGAACAATGTAATGAACAAGTGAGCGTAAAACATTTGCTAGTGTCATGTCCTAAATACGCGAGGGAACGGACAAATCACAATATGGTAGAGAAATCCCTAAAAGACATTCTAAGCCATAATATAACGCAATTAATTAACTTTCTAAAAGACTGTAATCTATATTGTAAAATCTAAGAGCTCTTAACTTTATTGTACCTGGTGCAAATAACCCCAGTAGTTGATGCATCGAAATTTTTCAAATAAAAAAAAAAAAGACAGTTTGTGGTCATTTTTATTATCATTTTAGTATATAATTTGATTCCGCATAATACCAAAGTAGTATGTTATTAAAATAACAGGAAATTTTTTTTTGTGACGTATTAAAAAAACATATATTTTTTATCCTTTACCAAATTAAACTTAAAAAAATGTATTTTCCTTGAACTTTAGTAAAATAACACAGTCTATATAAGATTAAAAACATGTTCAATTAGTGACCTTGACTAAATTTGTGTTACTAAAATAACAGGAAATTTTTTTTTGTGACGTATTAAAAAAACATATATTTTTTACCCTTTACCAAATTAAACTTAAAAAAATGTAAGAACTTTAGTAAAATAACACAGTCTATATAAGATTAAAAACATGTTCAATTATAGGAAATTTTATTTTCATAAGAAGTTATATATATATATATATATATATATATATATATATATATATATATATATATATATATATATATATATCACTCGACTTAAAATTCACTTTTTAAAAAATATTTTTATTTACAAAATCAAAATTAAACTAACAGTATAGAAGCTTAAAAACGAATCATGATTTTATTTACAATTTACACTATTTATATGAAAGACGAATGCTGCGTCAGTGGGAACTTGCTTGCTGGGCAGATTCTGCTGACGAGGCGTCTCGGTACTCGCCGTCTCCTTGAGATAACCGACATCCGATACGGTGGGAACCAAGGGCATCGTACTTGAAGGTGACATTGCTCGTGAGAAAGGATATAACAACTCCCCCATTAAGATGAAAGTTGACGCGTGGTGACAACTTTCAGGTCCTCTGCTTATTGAGGTTGAGTTCAATCTCTTCACTTTCTTCAATCGGGTCGCCAAGGCGGATGCTCGGTCTCCTTCTGGGAATTATTCTTCTCCATTGTATAACGTTAGATCCTCTTTTAGGTGGAGAGGGTGGATTGTCATCGTTGCTAGTGGCTACTCCAATCTTGATGTTACGTGTTCGTCTTCGACATTTGCAAAAGATGTATAAGGCAATCAGTGCGATAATGAGTGTTATTGTAAGAATCGTGAACCAACTTATGTGTTTTTTCACGAACGGCTGATTTACCAATTGATCCAGCTGATCGGCATACTGATTTAGCTTGTGCTGGGCTATGTTCAGGTCCTCTACATCTATTTTGTTTAGCTTCAGAGGCTTCAAATCTGGTAAGTGAATATTCTCTGGCATATGGTTACAGCAGTCAAAAGGGATGTTGACTGGGTGGTAATTGTAGGTTACGTTGTCGTAAACATCAACTGATTTCTGGGCACGAACTCTTGTACTCCCAACGAAGGCACTACACTCGGGTTGAAGTTTCATCAAAGTATTTGTGTTGATGATCTGAGTCTCTATATCTCTGGAGCCACATTTTATTGTGACGGGCAGAGGGTCTGCAACAGTTATCAACCATACATTCTGACTGATTTCTTGAATGTTATAGTCTTTGGCAAGAATGACTAAAACTTGGCATGTTCTGGGTAGATGATCAAGTCTCTTCAGAAGCTGAGCCTCGCAGACTGCATCAGTATCAATTGGGTATGGCAGGATGTTGGAACAGATGAACATACGGTTGCCTAGTGGTTTGCAGGACTTCATATTGCGGATGGTTGTATAAAGTAAAGAATCATCATTTCGCGCAATTAGTTTATTAGTTATTGACAAAATGTGATGAAGGCCTGTTCGATTATCCAGAATCGGTATAGGATATAAGTGATAGAGAGTGTATTTTTCAGGTTCGACTAAAGGTATTTCTAGTACAAAAATTATTCTAGTATCTAATTGATATGCCTTTAATTCTATTATGTTGAGGTATTGAGCTACGCTTGAATAATATATCGGCAAGGGAAGATTATTCTTCTGTAATGACTGCGATATATGCTTTAATGAGTCTACTAAATCGTATGGAGTAATGATTGAACTGTGCAAAATTTTTAAACGTGCAAATGTAACAGCGTTTATAACATCGTTCAAAGTATTTTCGATAAATGAATAGCTTTCTGTTAGTGATTCGCACAAGTCTAGGATATCGAGTTGTGATTGATAAAATTTGAGATGATCGGAAATATCCATAATTGATTCGCGAATTTCTTTAATATCATTATTAAAGGTTTCCTCGTCAATTTGAAGTTTTTGAATGGTTTCGTTAAAGCTTTTGATAACAGAGGTAGTTACAGATATTTGATTTTTCAAAAGATTTTCTATTTGGTACTCATCGTGGGTTAACTTTTCGATGCACTCGTTGAAATATTCACCATCGGAAGCGTCAAGATTACCAGTTATTGATTTCCAAATGGTTCCAATACCATTAAGAATACCACGTTTTTCTCTAAAAATGTACTTTTTAGTGTCGGCCATTATTTCAGTGTACTTTTGGTTAACGGCGTTTGATATTTGTTTAAGGAGACTAACATGAGTTTGAACTTGCGGCTTAAAGGCTTTCATTCGCGGTACGTCTTCGTCTATAGTGTTTAATAAGCTTTCTAATATTTTGTCATTATTACTAATTGTTTCTTTGATTGGTCCGAGGTCTTTGTAAACAAGGAGGGTCCATTTATCATTTGAGATTTTTACGGTCGCTTCTTCATGAAAGAAAATTCCTAAGGTGTTGTTTATTGGTGTTAGAGTGTATTGGGACTGAGTGGCTGTTGAAAGTGCCAAGATCCTAGAAGAGAAAAATTACTCATAGTATGGTTTCAGTCTGTCAAAATTTATTTTAGATTTTTGTTTAGATTCGGGGTTTATCAGAATTGCTGAATTTTGTAAAATTTCGATTATTTCAAATGGACCGTTAAATTTATTTTGGCTTTTGTCCTTGATTTGCGATTCTTTAATGTATACCTTATCTCCTACATTATATTCATAGGGGTGAGCAGAAACATTTTGGTCGAAGCGCTCTTTGGCTTTTTCTTTTTGTTGACATGTTCTGGCTCGGGCTGTTTTATAAAGGTATTGCATGCGATTGTTTAGATCTTGCATATATTTGGAAATAAGACGTTTTTCATTATATAGGATTTCGGGTGGTCTAGATGAGGTGTGTCCAAAAATAAGTTCGTAAGGCGTGAAACCGTGCGTTTTGTTTTTGGTATTGTTATAACATATAGTTGCATAAGGAAGAACATTAAACGGGTGTTCGTCAGGGTTTTCAGTTTGATTAGCTCGTATCATTTCACTAAGTGTCGCGTGAAATCTCTCAACAGAGCCGTTTGATTGAGGGTGTCCTACGCTAGAGAAAGTTAGTTTGATATCGTAAAGCTCACAGAGGTCATTCATTAAGGTGTTTTTGAATTCTCGGCCATAGTCACAATGTATACGTAACGGAGTTCCATAATGTTGAAAAAATACAAGAAGTGTATTAACAACAGATTTTGCTGTCTTATCCTCTATAGGGTAAGCTTGTGTAAATTTTGTTAGTTCATCACGTACTGTTAGGGCGTAATTTCGAGTTGGGTATTCAAATATGTCTATGTTTATTCTTTCAAAAGGTGTTTTGGGCGTTTCTGTTACGACTAGGGGACTGCTTAGATTTTTACGACAGATTTTTACTTTTTGGCAAGTTTCGCAACTTTTAATAAAGTTTTCTACGGCTTTTATTATGCCTGGCCAATTGTATTTTTCTTTTATGCGTCTTAACGTCTCGTTAATACCGCGATGTAAGTTGGTTTTTCCGCGATGGTAATAATCTAAGATCTGAGGTATTTCGTCTTCATTAGGGGTTGTTGTGATGTTTTGGCAGATACTTAATTTTATATTTTTGTCTGCAAAAATATACGAAAATATTTCAAGGATAGGAAGTTCGAGTGTGTTTTCCACGAAATAGGTACAAGAGATGTCAAGTTCGTCTTGACCGGTATAGAGAATGTAAAAGAGAAGTTGTGTGACTGTTTCTGGGTTAAACGGGAGAGGAATAATGAAATATTTACGATTTTTTGTTGATTTACTGGAGAAAATATTTATTTGTTTTGGATTAAATTCCATGTGTTCCTCGAAAATATCGTTCAATTTCTTCTAATTTATTTTGTCGAAAGAATGTTATAATATTTTTGTGTGACTTATCCAATAGCTGGTCGTTGGTTGTTTCGATTTTAGAATAATCGATCAGGGGTCTGGTTTCGTAAAGGCTTACGAATTTATTGTATTCTTCGGCTATTACATCGTCGTCATAGGTTTTAGGTTCTTCGATAGGTTCTTCGGATTCTGTCTCATTCGATGCAAAAACAGATATTTTTGTTTGAAGCTTTGCGCATTCTTGGAAATGATTTACTTTTATTCGAGATAAAGCATCAGCGTTTTTATTAATTTTTCCCGGTTTATAAATTATTTCGTACTGATATTCTCCTAGTTTTAGCCGCCATCGTGCTAATCTACTACCTGGGTCTTTAATAGAAAGTAACCAAGTAAGGGGACGATGATCTGTGACTAGAATGAACTTTCTTCCAAATAAATATGGACGAAAATATTTCACGGCCCATACAATTGCAAGTAGTTCTCTCTCTATTGTCGAGTAATTGGTTTCGGCTTTACATAATGTTCTTGAGGCATAACCAATGGGTAAGTCTTTGCCAATGGGACCTTGGGAAAGTACAGCGCCTATCGCAAATGCGCTTGCATCCGTTGTTAGTAGGAAAGGCTCATCGAAATTTGGATAGATGAGAATTGGGTCAGAAGTCAGTAATTGTTTTAGTTCGTCGAAAGCTTGACGACAATCTGAGTCGAAATCAAATTTGATATCTTTTTTCAACAATCTGGTAAGGGGCTTTGATATTTTCGCAAAGTTTGGAATAAACCTACGATAATAACCAGCTAAACCCAGAAAGGATTTTATGTCTTTTGAATTTTTTGGTTCTGGAAATTTCTGTATACAATCGATTTTAGTGGGATTAGGTTTAACTCCGTCCTGAGTGATTAGGTGACCAAGGTATGCTACCTCTTTTCTCTGGAACTCACATTTGTCAGGTTGTATTTTGAGGTTTGCTTTTCGAAGACGTTTAAAAACTTCGCGTAAGCGTGTGATGTGGTCATGAATTGTGGGTGAATACACAATGATGTCGTCCATATAGACGAGACAACGTTCATTGAGAATGCCTAGAAGGATGTTGTCCATTACTCTCTGGAAAGTGGACGGGGCGTTTTTAAGACCAAAGGGCATTCTTATAAATTCGTAGTGTCCGTTCTCGACAGAGAAAGCAGTTTTTGGAATATCTTTAGGGTCTATCTCGATCTGGTGAAATCCTGAAGCCAGATCCAGGGTTGTAAAATACTGGCACTTGCCTAGCTGATCCAAAAGATCGGAAATATTGGGAAGCGGGTACTTATCATCTACCGTGGATTCATTCAATTTACGATAATCTATGACTACTCTCCATTTTTGTTTGCCTGAGGAATCAAGTTTCTTGGGGACGACCCAAACTGGAGATGACCAAGGTGAAATAGAGGGTTTTATGATTCCTTGTTCTAACATTTTATTAACCTGAGTTTTTACCTCTTCTTTGTGAATATGGGGATACCTGTATGATTTGGTGAAAACAGGCTTTGCACCATTGGTGTCAATTTGGTGTTTAATTTCATTGGTAAAGGTAAGATTGTCACCTTCGAGGTAAAATATGTCCTCAAAATCTACGCAGAGATTGGTAATTATTTCTTTTTCTTCTTCGTTAAGATGCTCTAAACGAAGTTGGGACTTAATGTTGGGAATGCGGTTAGGAGATAGCTGCTTATCAGATAAATTGTAATTGAGTAGCGAATGAGAAGAAAAAGGTTCGATTTCGATATTTGAAAAATTAATGGTTTTTGGGATGGCGTTTGCATTAACCACAGAAGTTAGAAATTCGCCTTTTTCATTGACATGGACAATTGCGTTTGGAATGTGAACTTTTTCGATTTCTTGCCTAGATAGGATAGCATCGGTGTTGACTAAATCACAACGTAATTTAAAAATTTGTTCGGTCCTACCTTCAATCTTAATTTCGTTAGAATTGTTTACGTTAGTTATTTTATTATTTTGTTCGAGGTTTTCTTCTGCCTTAAACAGTGGTAAAGTTTTAAAATTTGTAACAAGTTGTTTATTTTTTAAGTCGATGGTGCATTCATAGTGTTCTAAAAAGTCGAGTCCTAGAATACCATCGAAATCAATATCTAAATCGTATATGTAAACTTTATGTGGGTTTCCGGCTTGAAAAGGAACTAGGGTTGATTCGGTGATAAGAAGTTTCTGGTCTGTGATGCCTTGGATCGTAACGTTTTCGGGAAAACGTTGGGGAAATTGTTTTACTGTGTTTTCTTTAAATATCGTAATTCCTGCTCCGGAATCTATAAGTAGTTTAAAAGTGTTAGATGCGTCTTTTATGTAATATAGATTTTTCGGGTTAACAGCAAGAAGGGGATTTAAAGAAAATGTTGTTCTGGGAAATTCAATGACGGGTTCATGTCGTCCAAATTCAGGGTTTGTATTTGATTTTGGATTTCCGTCACGGCATTGGTATTTGAAATTGTTCGAATAGGAGGATGGTTTTGATTCGAAGTGGGAAGAAAATCCTGATATTCATCGTAATTCGTTTTATCTTGTTGATCAATATTTTCAACATTTTGATATTCGTAATCGGGGTTATCTTCATACATTCCTGCGTATTGGTTACAATACTCGTCATATTGGGGTTCGGAATAGTTATTGTTGGAATATTGGTCATTGTCGAAATTGACAACATGAGCACGATGCTGGGAATTATTTTGTATTACTGAAGGACGTTGAAAATTGTTAAATGGTGTTTGACGTTGGAAATTGTTTTGGTTTGATTGGTTATGGGGTGTGTACTGCGGTCTTAGCTGACCGTTGTTTGGTCTATTCGACTGAAAGGAGGTGCTTGATTGAAAAGAATTTGATTGTTGATTGGTATTAGGCCTTTGGAAATTGCCAAAATTCTGGGAAGTATAACCATTAGGACGTTGTTGCGATCTACATTCATTTGCTAAGTGACCATTGCGACCACAGCTATGACATTTAAGAGATTGTACATTAGGTCTTTTATTAGTTTGAATAATAGGTCTAGCAGGCGGATTGGGTCTAGAAGATTTTTGGGATTCGAAATATGATAGTTGGAGCTCGCGTCTGATGCGAATTTGTGCTTCCAAAAGATTAGGTGGATTTCCTGCACGTATTATATGGCCAGGCTATTGGGATTAATGTTCCTTTTGACTGGGTGCGAGTATGGATTTTTGTATGTTGGCATGCATTTTGGCATTTAGGACTTGAAGTCTGTTAAGGAAAGTCAAAGGAGATTCATTTGGCAGTTGTCTCATTCTTTGTAAGTCCTGAATAAGAGAAGATAGATCTCGCGTATCTCCGAAGTGAGAATTAAGTAATTGCTTTATCTCTAGAAAAGAAAGTGGATTTCGGGAGCTTATCAGCTGCGCTGCTCTCCCTCGCAACCTATTTTTTATGTGAATCACTAAAAGATCTTTTTGGTTACCCGTAGACATATCATATGCACATTCGCAGGCATTTAGGAAGGTTTGTAAAAATATTTGATCACCTTCGAATTCGGGGGATAATAGAAAAAATCTCGGAAAGTTTATAAGGTTCGATAACTGCTACCGCTGCTCCTGCAGTTATTCTTTCATTTTCCGTCATATTTGCTCAATATATCAACACAATAAACACTAGCACAATATAATATAAAAAGGATATAAAACACAAATCATTTTACGAAATTTTATGTTGATAGACAGTACGTAAAGTAGTATGCCAACCAACGTAAAATAAACAGTTCTTATTAACAAGTTAGTGTGATTAAATTAAAACTGTGTAATATTTCTTGTTGTAATAAAAATACAAATGTAATCTGGAGATCAGTTAGCAGAATAACTGGTCAAAATAATTCCAAAAAATATTTTAAAATTAATCAATTAACAGAATAACTGATTATACACAAATTATACGTTGTTACACTGATTAGAAATACAGAAATCAATTAGCAGAATAATTGATTAGCTTATCGAAAAATCAATTAACAGAATAATTGATTATTTTACTAATTAATAAAATGTAAGATCGATTTTGAAAAGTCGAACAGGTATTTAATTAAATATTATTTTTAAAATAAACGTGATGATTCGTTACTTACAAATAGAGTAGAAACATCGCTCGTC
>JAUTXW010000734.1:0-24385 GCA_030620095.1 Kuschelorhynchus macadamiae
TGCTGCCGCCGCCTTGGTAAGGGCCTAATAGGTAAACTAAACCTGAAATTACCGCCTCGTGATCGGAAAGACCTTGTTATAGACCTGTGATTGCACCTCTGATGGAGAAAAATCAGACGCCATGTAATCGATGATAGAAGAAGAGTTTTTTGAAATTCTAGTTGGCGAGGATAGTTCTTTCTGCCAGGTGGACCACCGATCTTCTGTCAATGTTCAAAAGGTACTTTACTTTTTTAACATTTTACAAAAAGTTGCCAGATACTATACAAATAGCTGTAGGTAAATCAAAAACTGCCCAAGTACTAACCATCGATAGTACTTTCTGCCAGGTGACCACAAATCATCTGTCAACGTTTAAAAGGTACTTACTCTTTAACATTTTTACAAAAGTTGCCAGGTACTAGACAAATATCTGTAGGTGAATCAAAATTTGTCCAAGTACTAATAATCAATAGTATTTTCTGCCAGGTGGACTAACGATCCTCTGTCAATGTTCAAAAAGTAATACTTTACTCCTTAACATTTTTACAAAAAAATTGCCAGGTACTAGACAAACAGTTGTAGGTTAGTCAAAATTTGCACAAGTAATAACCATAGATAGTACTTTCAGCCAGGTGGACCACCGTTCTTCTGTCAACGTTCAAAAAGTTACTTTACTCTTTAATATTTTTACAAAAAAGTTGCCAGGTACTAGACAAGTAGCTGTAGGTGAATCAAAAATTTGCCCAAGTACTAACCATCGATAGTACTTATTGCCAGCTGGACGACAAATCCTCTGTCAATGTTTAAAAAGGTGCTTTACTCTTTGACATTTTAACAAAAAAGTTACTATTGATGGTTAGAACTTGTGCAAATTTTGACTGACCTACAGCTCTTTGTATAGATAGCTGTAGGTCAGTCAAAATTTGCACAAGTTCTAAACATCAATAGTACTTTCTGCCAGGTGGACCACAAATCCTCTCTCAATGTTTAAGAAGGTGCTTTGCTAGCTTAACATTTTTACAAAAAAGTTGCCAGGTACTAGGCAAATAGCTGTAGGTCAGGTCAAAACTTGCACAAGTACTAACCGTCGATAGTACTTTCTACCAGGCGGACCACAAATCCTCTGTCAATGTTTAAAAAAGTATAGCTGCAGCTCAGTCAAAATTTGCAAAAGTACTAACCATCGATGGTACTTTCTGCCAGGTAAACCACCGATCCTCCGTCAATGTTCAATATGGTACTTTACTCTTTAACATTTTTTACAAAAAAGTTGCCAGATACTAGACAAATAGTTGTAGGTGAATCAAAATTTGCACAAGCACTAACCATTGATAGTACTTTCTGCCAGGTCGACAACAAATCATTTGTCAATGTTTAAAAAGGTACTTTACTATTTAACATTTTTACAAAAAAATTGCCAGGTAATAGACAAATAGCTGTAAGTGAATCAAAATTTGCACAAGCACTAACCATCGATAGTGCTTTCTGCCAGGTGGACAACAAATCATCTGTCAATGTTTAAAAAGGTACTTTACTATTGAACATTTTTACAAAAAAATTGCCAGGTACTAGACAAATAGCTGTAGGTGAATCAAAATTTGCACAAGTACTAACCATCGATAGTACCCTCTGCCAGGTGGACTACAAATCCTCTGTCTATGTTCAAAAAGGTACTTTACTCTTTAACATTTTTACAAAAAATACTCTTTAATATTTTTACAAAAAAAGTTGCCAGGTACTAGACAAATAGCTGTAGGTCAGTCAAAATTGGCACAAGTACTAACCATCGATAGTACTTTCTGCCAGGTGGATCACAAATCCTCTGTCAATATTTCAAAAGGTACTTTACTCTTTAACATTTTAACAAAAAAGTTGCCAGGTCTATACAAATAGCTGTAGATCAGTCAAAATTTGCACAAGTACTAACCATCGATGGAACTTTATGCCAAGTAAACCACCGATCCTCCGTCAATGTTCAAAAGGGTACTTTACTCTTTAACATTTTTACAAAAAAGTTCCCAGATACTAGACAAATAGCTGTAAGTGAATCAAAATTTGCACAAGCACTAACCATCAATAGTACTTTCTGCCAGATGGACCACAAATCCTCTGTCAATGTTTAAAAAGGTACTTTACTCCTTAACATTTTTACCAAAAAGTTGCCAGGTACTAGACAAATAGTTGCAGGTCAGTCAAAATTCGCACAAGTACTAACCATCAATGGTACTTTTTGAGGTGGACTACAAATCCTCTGTCAATGTTTAAAAAGGTACTTTGCTCTTTAACATTTTTACAAAAAAGTTGCCAGGTACTAGACAAATAGCTGTAGGTGAATCAAAATTTGCACAAGTACTAACCATCGATGGTACTTTCTGCCAGGTGAACCACCGATCCTCTATCAATGTTCAAAAGGGTACTTTACTCTTTAACATTTTTACAAAAAAGTTCCCAGATACTAGACAAATAGCTGTAGGTGAATAAAAATTTGAACAAGTACTAACCATCGATAGTACTTTCTGCCAGGTGGACCACTGATCCTCTGTCTATGTTCAAAAAGGTACTTTACTCTTTAACATTTTTACAAAAAGTTGCCACGTACTAGACAAATAGCTGTAGGTGAATCAAAATTTGCCCAAGTACTAACCATCGATAGTACTTTCCGCCAAGTGGACTACAAATCATCTGTCAATGTTTAAAAAGATACTTTACTCCTTAACATTTTTACAAAAAAGTTGCCAGGTACTAGACAAATCGCTGTAGGTGAATCAAAATTTGTTCAAGTACTAATCATCGATAGTACTTTCTGCTAGGTGGATCACAAATTATCTGTCAATATTTAAAAAGGTACTTTACTCTTTAACATTTTTACAAAAAAGTTGCCAGATACTAGATAAATAGCTGTAGGTCAGTAAAAATTTGCACAAGTACTAACCATCGATAGTACTTTCTGCCAGATGGACCACCGATCCTCTGTCTATGTTCAAAAAGGTACTTTACTCTTTAACATTTTTACAAAAAAGCTGCCAGGTACTAGACAAATAGCTGTAGGTTAGTCAAAATTTGCACAAGTACTAATCATCGATAGTACTTTCTGCAAGGTGGACCAAAGATCCTTTGTCAATGTTCAAAGGTACTTGACTTTTAGGTTGCTATTTATATTTAAACCCAGGAATTTAACCGACTCTACGTATTCAATATTGCTGTTATGTACCTGAAGTGGTTGTAAAGTTCCCTTATAAGATAACGCCACCGTTTTATCGACGTTAAAACAAAGCATATTGGAATCGGACCAAGCCTTAATTATAACCAAGTCTTTGGAGATACTAGAGTGTAAAGACGTTGTATCAAAATCACTCCATGTTATGCTTGTGTCATCAGCAAAAAGGGAGATTCTTCCATTAATTTTAAGGTTCGTGATATCATTAATGTATAACAAAAAAAGAATAGGTCCCAAGACTGAACCTTGAGGGACTCCACTTGTAATCAACTTACAATCAGAATCGGAACCATTAGCCCTTACAAGTTGTTGCCTTTTTCCAAGATAAGATTTGAACCAATTTAAAGAAGTACCACGAATTCCATAAAAATTTAGTTTGTTTATCAGAATTTCATGACTAACACAATCAAAGGCTTTCGCATAGTCACAAAAAACTGAGGCAGTTGGGTGGTTGTTATTGAGAGATAAGTAGACGCCTCTAAGCAACGTGAACATGGCGTCACTGGTGCACTCGTTGGGTAGAAATCCGAACTGCTCCGGGGATATTATTTGATGTTTCAGGAGAAATGGCATAAGACGGTTCTTCAGTAGCCTTTCGATGATTTTTGATAGCACTGGTAGTAGTGCAATTGGGCGATAATTGCAAGAGTTAGTTTTTTCGCCGCCTTTATGAAGTGGAATAATTATAGCTGTTTTAAGGCAATCAGGGAATACACCTTTTATAAAGGACTCATTTATTAATGTTGTAAGGGCCTCTATGACTGGGAGTGGCAAGTTCAGGAATATTCTAATTGATAGGCCATCAGTGCTACACGAAGATTTACTTTTGATATTATGTATTACCTTCAATAGTTCAGTGTTGCTAACGGGACTTAAGAAAAAGCTATCAGCTAAATTTTTTGAAGGAGGGAGAAACGAAAGAGGGTCCAAACTTGGCGAGATACTAGAGGTAACATTTTTGCTTACATTAATAAAATAATCATTTAGATCATTAGCCCCTGGCAAGATCTGAGTCACAGGGTTTGATTTGTTTCTGAGGTTATTGATGATGGACCAGGTTTCTTTTGAAACGTTATTAGAGTTTGTTAGACGTTTTCGGTAGTGTAATTTTTTTGCTGACTTAATAAGAGTAGTGTAGATCCTCCTATAATTAGAGATATAGTCGAGAATAAGAAAGGAGTCGGTGAATTTTTTTATATATGAGAGCGAGCGCATATTTTTAGCAGAAATTCGTATTTCTTTCGTGGTCCACGGTTTATGCCGCTTAGGTTTGATATTCTTAAGCGGAAAGGCCTTGTTAAAAGCACTTAAAGTTTTATTTAAAAAAGTTCTGAAGTTTGTGTTGACATTATCAGATTCAAAATTCCGATTGGTGTTAGAGCAAATATTATGAAATACTGAGAAATTTGCGGCCGAGAAAATTCTGCCCCGATGGCGAGATCTTGGTAAGGGCCTAATAGGTAAACTAAACCTGGAAATTACCGCCTCGTGATCGGAAAGACCTGAGTTATAGACCTGTGATTGCACCTCTGATGGAGAAAAATCAGACGCCATGTAATCGATGATAGAAGAAGAGTTTTTTGAAATTCTAGTTGGCGAGGATAGTTCTTTCTGCCAGGTGGACCACCGACCTTCTGTCAATGTTCAAAAAGGTACTTTACTTTTTAACATTTTTACAAAAAAGTTGCCAGATACTATACAAATAGCTGTAGGTAAATCAAAAACTGCCCAAGTACTAACCATCGATAGTACTTTCTGCCAGGTGACCACAAATCATCTGTCAACGTTTAAAAAGGTACTTTACTCTTTAACATTTTTACAAAAAAGTTGCCAGGTACTAGACAAATATCTGTAGGTGAATCAAAATTTGTCCAAGTACTAATAATCAATAGTATTTTCTGCCAGGTGGACTAACGATCCTCTGTCAATGTTCAAAAAGGTACTTTACTCCTTAACATTTTTACAAAAAAATTGCCAGGTACTAGACAAACAGTTGTAGGTTAGTCAAAATTTGCACAAGTAATAACCATAGATAGTACTTTCAGCCAGGTGGACCACCGTTCTTCTGTCAACGTTCAAAAAGTTACTTTACTCTTTAATATTTTTACAAAAAAGTTGCCAGGTACTAGACAAGTAGCTGTAGGTGAATCAAAATTTGCCCAAGTACTAACATCTACATGGACTACAAATCCTCTGTCAATGTTTAAAAAAGGGCTTTACTCTTTGACATTTTAACAAAAAAGTTACTATTGATGGTTAGGTGCAAATTTTGACTGACCTACAGCTATTTGTATAGATAGCTGTAGGTCAGTCAAAATTTGCACAAGTTCTAACCATCAATAATACTTTCTGCCAGGTGGACCACAAATCCTCTCTCAATGTTTAAGAAGGTGCTTTACTTCTTAACATTTTTACAAAAAAGTTGCCAGGTACTAGGCAAATACCTGTAGGTCAGGTCAAAACTTGCACAAGTACTAACCGTCGATAGTACTTTCTACCAGGCGGACCACAAATCCTCTGTCAATGTTTAAAAAGGTACATTACTCTTTAACATTTTTACAAAGAAGCTGTAGGTGAATCAAAATTTGCAAAAGTACTAACCATTGATGGTACTTTCTGCCAGGTAAACCACCGATCCTCCGTCAATGTTCAATATGGTACTTTACTCTTTAACATTTTTACAAAAAAGTTGCCAGATACTAGACAAATAGTTGTAGGTGAATCAAAATTTGCACAAGCACTAACCATCGATAGTACTTTCTGCCAGGTCGACAACAAATCATTTGTCAATGTTTAAAAAGGTACTTTACTATTTAACATTTTTACAAAAAAATTGCCAGGTAATAGACAAATAGCTGTAAGTGAATCAAAATTTGCACAAGCACTAACCATCGATAGTGCTTTCTGCCAGGTGGACAACAAATCATCTGTCAATGTTTAAAAAGGTACTTTACTATTTAACATTTTTACAAAAAAATTGCCAGGTACTAAACAAATAGCTGTAGGTGAATCAAAATTTGCACAAGTACTAACCATCGATAGTACCCTCTGCCAGGTTGACTACAAATCCTCTGTCTATGTTCAAAAAGGTACTTTACTCTTTAACATTTTTACAAAAAATACTCTTTAATATTTTTACAAAAAAAGTTGCCAGGTACTAGACAAATAGCTGTAGGTCAGTCAAAATTTGCACAAGTACTAACCATCGATAGTACTTTCTGCCAGGTGGATAACAAATCCTCTGTCAATATTTCAAAAGGTACTTTACTCTTTAACATTTTAACAAAAAAGTTGCCAGGTCTATACAAATAGCTGTAGATCAGTCAAAATTTGCACAAGTACTAACCATCGATGGAACTTTATGCCAGGTAAACCACCGATCCTCCGTCAATGTTCAAAAGGGTACTTTACTCTTTAACATTTTTACAAAAAAGTTCCCAGATACTAGACAAATAGCTGTAAGTGAATCAAAATTTGCACAAGCACTAACCATCAATAGTACTTTCTGCCAGATGGACCACAAATCCTCTGTCAATGTTTAAAAAGGTAATTTACTCCTTAACATTTTTACCAAAAAGTTGCCAGGTACTAGACAAATAGTTGCAGGTCAGGTCAAAACTTTCACAAGTACTAACCATCGATAGTACTTTCTGCCAGGTGGACCACAAGTCCTCTGTCAATGTTTAAAAAGGTACTTTACTTTTTAACATTTTTACAAAAAAGTTGCCAGGTACTAGACAAATAGCTGTAGGTGAATCAAAATTTGCACAAGTACTAACCATCGATGGTACTTTCTGCCAGGTGAACCACCGATCCTCTATCAATGTTCAAAAGGGTACTTTACTCTTTAACATTTTTACAAAAAAGTTCCCAGATACTAGACAAATAGCTGTAGGTGAATAAAAATTTGAACAAGTACTAACCATCGATAGTACTTTCTGCCAGGTGGACCACTGATCCTCTGTCTATGTTCAAAAAGATACTTTACTCTTTAACATTTTTACAAAAAGTTGCCACGTACTAGACAAATAGCTGTAGGTGAATCAAAATTTGCCCAAGTACTAACCATCGATAGTACCTTCCGCCAAGTGGACTACAAATCATCTGTCAATGTTTAAAAAGATACTTTACTCCTTAACATTTTTACAAAAAAGTTGCCAGGTACTAGACAAATCGCTGTAGGTGAATCAAAATTTGTTCAAGTACTAATCATCGATAGTACTTTCTGCTAGGTGGATCACAAATTATCTGTCAATATTTAAAAAGGTACTTTACTCTTTAACATTTTTACAAAAAAGTTGCCAGATACTAGATAAATAGCTGTAGGTCAGTAAAAATTTGCACAAGTACTAACCATCGATAGTACTTTCTGCCAGATGGACCACCGATCCTCTGTCTATGTTCAAAAAGGTACTTTACTCTTTAACATTTTTACAAAAAAGCTGCCAGGTACTAGACAAATAGCTGTAGGTTAGTCAAAATTTGCACAAGTACTAATCATCGATAGTACTTTCTGCAAAGTGGACCAAAGATCCTTTGTCAATGTTCAAAGGTACTTGACTTTTTAACATTTTTACAAAAAAGTTACCAGGTACTAGACAAATAGCTGTAGGTTAGTCAAAATTTGCACAAGTACTAACCATCGATAGTAATTTCTGCCAGATGAACCAACAATCCTTTGTCAATGTTCAAAAAGGTACTTTACTCTTTAAAATGTTTACAAAAAAGTTGCCAGGTACTAGACAAATAGCTGTAGTTTAGTCAAAATTTGCACAAGTACTAACCAATCGATAGTACTTTCTGCCAAGTGGACCAACGATCCTTTGTCAATGTTCAAAAAGGTACTTTACTCCTTAACATTTTTACAAAAAAGTTACCAGGTACTAGACAAATAGCTGTAGGTTAGTCAAAATTAGCACAAGTACTAACCACCGATTTTACCTTCTGCCAGGTTGACCACAAATCCTCTGTCAATGTTTAGAAAAGTACTTTACTCTTTAACATTTTTACACAAAAGTTGCTAGGTACTAGACAAATAGCTGTAGGTCAGTCAAAATTTGCACAAGTACTAACCATTGATAGGAATTTCTGCCAGGTGGACCACAAATCCTCTGTCAATGTTTAAAAAGATACTTAACTTTTAACATTTTTACAAACTTGGCAACTGTTTTGTTAAAATGTTAACGAATAAAGTACCTTTTTAAATATTGACAGAGGATTTGTGGTCCACCTGGCAGAAAGTACTATCGATGGTTAGTACTTGTGCAAATTTTGACTGACCTACAGCTATCTGTCTAGTACCCGGCAACTTTTTTCTAAAAATGTTAAAAGTTAAGTCCTCTTTTTGAACATTGGCAGAGGATCGGTGGTCCACCTGGCAAAAAGTACTATCGATGGTTAGTACTTGTGCAAATATTGATTCACCTACAGCTATTTGTCTAGTACCTGGCAACTTTTTTGTAAAAATAGTAAATAGTAAAGTACCTTTTTAAACATTGACAGAAGATTTGTGGTCCACCCGGCAGAAAGTACTATCGATGGTTAGTACTTGTGCAAATTGTGACTAACCTACAGCTATTTGTCTAGTGCCTGGCAACTTTTTTGTAAAAATGTTAAAAACTAAAGTAACTTTTTAAACATTGACAGAGGATTTGTGGTCTACCTAGCAGAAAGTACTATCGATGGTTAGTACTTGTGCAAATTTTGACTGACCTACAGGTATTTGTCTAGTATCTGGCAACATTTTTGTAAAAATGTTAAAGAGTAAAGTACCTTTTTAAACATTGACTGAGGATTTGTGGTCCAACTGGCAGAAAGTACTAGCGATGGTAAGTACTTGTGCAAATTTTGATTCACCTGCAGCTATTTGTCTAGTATGTGACAACTCTTTTGTAAAAATGTTAAAGAATAAAGTATCCTTTTAAATATTGACAGAGGATTTGTTGTCCTCCTGGCAGAAAGTACTATCGATGGTTAGTACTTGTGCAAATTTTGACTGACCTACAGCTATCTGTCTAGTACCTGGCAATTTTTTTGTAAAAATGTTTAAAGTTAAGTACCTTTTTGAACATTGGCAGAGGATCAGTGGTCCACCTGGCAAAAAGTACTCTCGATGGTTAGTACTTGTGCAAATTTTGACTGACCTGCAGCTATTTGTCTAGTACCTGGCAACTTTTTTGTAAAAATGTGAGTTAAAGAGTAAAGTACTTTTTTAAACATTGACAGAGGATTTGTGGTCTACCTGGCAAAAAGTACTATCGGTGGTTACTACTTGTGCAAATTTTTATTCACCTACTGCTGTTTGTCTAGTACCTGGCAACTTTTTTGTAAAAATGTTAGTTAAATAGTAAACTACCGTTTTAAACATTGACAGAGGATTTGTTGTTCACCTGGCTATCTACTATCGATGGTTAGTACTTGTGCAGGTTTTGACTGACCTACAGCTATTTGTCTAGTACCTGGCAACTTTTTTGTGAAAAACGTTAAAGGGTAAAGTAATTTTCTAAACAATGACAGAGGATTTGTGGTTCACCTGACAGAAAGTAAAATCGATGGTTAGTACTTGTGCAAATTTTGACTAACCTACAGCTATTTGTCTCTTATCTCGCATTTTTTTTTGTAAAAATGTTAAGGAGTGAAATACCTTTTTGAACATTGGCAAAGGATCGTTGGTCCATCTGGTAGAAAGTACTATCGATTGGTTAATACTTGTGCAAATTTTGACTAACTTACAGCTATTTGTCTAGTACCTGGCAACTTATTAGTAAAAATGTTAAAAAGGAAAGTACCTTTTTGAACATTGACAAAGGATTGTTGGTCCACCTGGCAGAAAGTACTATTAATGGTACTTTCTGCCAGGTGGACCACTAATTTTCTGTCAACGTTCAAAAAGTTACTTTACCCTAATATTTTTAGAAAAAAGTTGCCAGGTACTAGACAAATAGCTGTAGGGAATCAAAATTTTGCACAAGTACTAACAATCGATGGTACTTTTTGCCATGTGGACCACCGATTTTCTATCAACGTTTAAAAAGGTACTTTACTCCTTAACATTTTCACAAAAAAGTTGCAAGGTACTAGACAAATACCTGCAAGTTAATCAAAATTTGCACAAGTACTAGCTATCGATAGTACTTTCTGCTAGGTGGATCACAAATTATCTGTCAATATTTAAAAAAGTACTTTAGTCTTTCACATTTTTCACAAAAAAGTTGCCAGGTACTAGACAAATAGCTGTAGGTCAGTCAAAATTTGCACAAGTACTAACCATCGATAGTACTTTCTGCCAGATAGACCATCGATCCTCTGTCTATGTTCAAAAAGGTACTTCACTCTTTAACATTTTTACAAAAAAGTTGCCAGGTACTAGACAAATACCTGTAGGTGAATCAAAATTTGCACAAGTACTAACCATCGATATTACTTTCTGCCAAGTGGACCACCGATTTTCTGTCAACCTTCAAAAAGGTACTTTACCTTTTAACATTTTTACATAAAAGTTGCCAGGTACTAGACAAATACCTGTAGGTTAATCAAAATTTGCGCAACTACTAACCATCGATAGTACTATCTGCTAGGCGAATCACAAATTATCTGTCAATATTTAAAAATGTACTTTACTCTTTTACATTTTTACAAAAAAGTTGCCAAGTACTAGACAAATAGCTGTAGGTGAATCAAAAGTTGCCCAAGTTCTAACCATCTATAGTACTTTCTGCCAGGTGGATCACAAATCCTCTGTTAATGTTTAAAAAGGTACTTTACTCCTTAACATTTTTACAAAAAAGTTGCCAGATACTAGACAAATAGTTGTAGGTGAATCAAAATTTGCGCAAGTACTAACCATGGATAGTACTTCTGCCAGGTGGACCTACGAGCCTTTGTCAATGTTTAAAAACCCACCGATCAACCACCAAGTTGCCAGGTACTAAACAAATAGCTGTAAGTGAATAAAAATTTGCCATCGATAGTACTTTCTGCCAGGTGGATCACCGATTTTCTGTCAACGTTCAAAAAAGTAATTTACCTTTTAACATTTTTATAAAAAAGTTGCCAAGTACTAGGCAAATAGCTGTAGGTGAATCAAAATTTGCCCAAATACTAACCATCGATAGTACTTTCTGCTAGGTGGATCACAAATCCTCTGTCAATGTTTAAAAAGGTACTTTACTCCTTAACATTTTCACAAAAAAGTTGCCAGGTACTAGACATCGCTGTAGGTAAATCAAAATTTGTCCAAGTACTAAACATCGTTAGTACTTTCTGCTAGGTGGACCAACGATCCTCTGTCAATGTTCAAAAAGGTACTTTACTCTTTAACATTTTTACAAAAAAGTTGCCAGGTACTAGACAAATAGCTGTAAGTTATATACAATATTTATTGTCCGGAAATACTTTGTTTTCAAAATACAAGGTGTTAAATTTTAAAACAATGGGTTTTTCGCAAAAATCTTAGTAATTTTTTATCTGATTTTGATGAAATTTGGCAGTGTTATTTTTATTAATTAGTAAGAGGCTACTTTGACTTTAACTGGAGTAAAATTATTAAGTCCAGTGGCGTTCCGGGAGGCACATTAACAAATATTTTTCACAAAAAAATATAGCAGGTTTTTTGTCTCTTGAATTCTTTGGATATCTGGCTTCATATTCGAGAAGAAAAATAAAAGTTACATTATTGCATGTCCCTAGAACAACATAAAAAATTAAAACTATCAAAAAGAAGGGTATTCCTGTTATTTTTTCCATATCAATTCATGTGTTAAGATTGTTATAAAATTAATGCTATCTAAAAAAATGGAGTTTTATTACTTACTTAATTTTCTTTTGTTCATGAACATGCAATAAATTGATTTATATTTTTTTCCGAAACGTAGTAAGATACCAAAAAAAATCAGTTGGTGGCAACATTGGTTTTAAATAGGAAATACCCGCAATTTAGCGCAAACTACTATTCTTATGGACCAGGGCGCTGAAAGTAAGCATTGCCATGGTATTGCAGTGCAACAGCCGCCGGGGAGATCACGCACGTTGCCTTGTTACCAACTTATGCAGATTCTCTTAAAATAACATTTTATATTATATATTAATATCAAATTTTGTGCAGGATGTGTCTAAATTCAGTTACCAAATGAAAAACTTTTTTATTATTGATTTCTAAGAAAATGTATTTTTGACCAAATTGAAGCATGAAGCAAAAATATACTTTTCATTATTGTAAGTTAGGTCAGATATACAGCATGAGCAAGAAAAGTCGATTTGGAAAATCCAATCTTATAAAATGAGTTCAACGCACATTATGATGTTCGATTAGGCAATATTTTGCACACATGTATAATGTATAACAAAACCCCTAAAAAAATATATGAAATGCAGTATTATGATAAAATATTACAGAATCCGTTTGACTGAGGCCTGATTGGATCCCATTATATTTTTTAATAAGCTTTTACCAATCTTAAAGGCTTGTCTCAGCAATTAAATAGTACTTATCTCAATGGGCCTCTCGCAAGAAATTTATTGAATTGTTAATTAATTTACTAAGAAAATGTTGTGATCCAATCACGCTATCAAATGAGAGTAAGAAAGATCAACTATACATAAGAATAGTATCTAATCTTATTTTTTTTTTTATTTTAAGCCAATTTATTTAAGTGCCAATAGGCGTATGTTTTTAATTTCCGTCGGTCTGTTTGTCTGTCTGTCTAGATTGTACTACTTTATTGGAAAGTAAATGTAGAAAATTCCTGAATATAATTAAACTACTTCGGCGTTCGACTTGACCTAGAAATAAGCATCGAAACTATTTTTAGAATTATAAGAAAATCAATATCCCAAACCGGCTGCAAGGAAGAAGTGCGATCCAGTACTCAGTCGAATTATAAACGTTAGTTCAATTTGTTCGAGAGACACTTGTTTGAACGTCTTATGTAAAATTTTAAGTTTTATTTCCTTGTGGCTTATACTCTGCATTAAAGTTTTGTTTACGATTCGGGGTGTTTTATTAACGAATTAATGTAAATATATTTTACAGTGAAATTTAACCCAAAATATGTCGGATCTAATTCAATCTGGATATAACTGAAGTTTTTTGACCGACTTCAAAAAAGGCCGTTCTCAATTTGACCCTTTATATTTTTACTTCCCTCGTAAAAGGGAAATATTGCAATCGTAAAATAATCATCCTCCTAAATTCTTTCAGATCTTCACGTTTTAGGGTGAACAGAATGGCGGTCTAGTGAAATGTTAAAAAAGTTTTTATTAAAAAACTACTTGACCAATCTTCTTCAAACTTTGCACAAACCCCAATTATTATGATAGAATCAACTGGTAACATTTTGGACGAATCCAAGATGGCGGAACAAAATGGCGGCTTACTAAAATATTTTAAAATTCAGCCTGAAAAACCGCTCAATCAAACAGTAGTTCGTTTATGTAAACCAATCTTTGGTAGCAATCGGAACGTGACTGGTAACTTGCCATCCAACTCAAGAGCAGTAAGATCTACATTATATGGCTTTACCAAAACTAAAACTTTGATCTCACGAGTCCCAAAGAAGGGTAAGGCAGTGCTACTAATTTCTTCGATGCATCATTCCAAAGAAGAGGAGAATGGTTTGCCGGAAATAAACGCATTCAACAACAATACAAAATCAGGCGTAGATACAGTTGATGAAAAATGTACGAAGTACTCATGCAGTCGAAGAACACGACGCTGGTCAATGGCAATTTTTTACACAGTCGTTGATATGAGCGCCCTGAATGCTTACATTATTGATCAGCCCTGTGAAAACAGACAAATCTACATACGAATGCAATTTTTGAAGATTTTAGCTAAACAGCTATATAAACCCCTTCTTAGAGAGAGAGCTAATAATCCGCACTTACCTAGAGAACCAAGGCTTAGCATTGAGAGAATATTGGAAATACAAATTTCATAAAAGGTTGGTGATTCTGATACTTTACTCAGAGATGCTAAAAAAACCTGTCATATTTGTAATCCCAAACTGAAGAGAAAAACGTCCTATCTTTGCAAAAATTGCTAAAGACCTATTTGCTTGAAAACGACGTCAAAACAATTTTTGTTTTGAGAAATTAGAATAAATGTAATAGACGCCCTAAAAGTTTAGATGTTTTTTTTTGTAAAGAATGTATTTTTATAAGCCAAATTTAACAAAAAAAAAGAACAAATTGTTTTTTAGTTAGAGTTATTTTTTTGAAATGACGATATAATCCTATGTGCTTTTAATTTTATGTAACTAGTTTTAAGTTATTTTGCATTTGTTGTATTTGAGTTTATATAATAAAAAATATTATCGAAAGTATGTTTTAATCCCCATAAATTAAAAAGAAAGTCAAAATCTGGTCCTACATATAACTATTTACGGTGTTTTACCCTGGAGTTCCAGGGATCGCACAACGTCGCTTGTGTTACATTATCCTACAACGTCGGTTAAGGGTTAAGAAATAAAAATACATATTTTAACAAAAGTATTATACCAAATATTAAGTTAATGACAATTCATTAAATCAATTACTATCGTAGTATTATATACCAACACTGCTTAAATATTATTATTATGGTGTTATCTTATTTTTTAAACACACATTACAATAATTACAAATGAAATCCTGAAGGCTCGCGCTTGATCGCGAAGACAGTGTCACGAACCAAAATATTCCCTTGTTTATAACACTGAAAATGGGAAAGTAATAAAACACATTTACTTATTTTCAAATGACCAGTAAAAACACACTTCACCTGTTTTACCCCCTTGACAGCAGAATCTCGTATTATCCAGAAATCTGTTTTTACAGAATTGTTTTTGACAACTAATGACAAAAGAGTCGTTTTAAAAAATTATTTAGGATAAGAGATATAGTAAGAAAGTAATGTAATTCACATCTTTTACTTTAAGGGTCGTATTAACAAAAGAATCGTTTTAAAATCTTGTTCAGTTCGTTTGAAAGAGTAAAAACACATTTTACTCCTTTTTACTCACTTAAGGGTGGATTTTTAAATAATTTTGTTTTAAAAGCCATATGCCAAAGAATCGGGGGAAGGGGATATTGTAGAAAAAGGTAAGAAAGCAATTGACCTGTATTGGTGAATAGGAAGATTTTGATCTGTGCTATACCAAAAACCTATACCTCTATTAATTTCGTAAAAAGTTATGTAAAAGAAATATAAAAAAATTAATCTTAAAAATTTGACTTGAAGTCGGCGTCAAACCAATTCTTCATTACTGCACGTCAAGACTGTATTGCGTGTCTTGAATCTAGTACCATGAGTAAAATGTCTATTTGCTGTCTTTATTAGTTTGACTCCGATTTCAAAAGGTTTTTTAGAAAATGAATAATATACATTCTCAAAAAATAAAATTATTAACGAGGTTTCTTTCAAAGCCTAAACATCTACTAAGGAAAAAAAAGATGTTTGACATGTTACACCGATTTTTGCATAATTTTTTCTTGTTTATAGGACTATCTTGTATAATGGACACAGAGGCGTGCAGTCCATGGAAGCAAGGGAAGCAGTGCTTCCTAAAAAAAAATTACAAAACATCTTCTAAAACGTAATTTTTGAAATAGGAAATCATTAATTTAGTTTATATTAAAAATGGTAAAATATTATCTTAATTATCAAGCCCGTAATAAATGCGGCCTTGAATCCGACCGAATTACAATAGAAAATCGAATAGAACCTATGCGGGCCGCTAGCTTCTCTGCAGCCAAGTCCTGTATGCTTGATTTTCTGTGAATCGAGCCAGAGGTTATTGAACTTTCCACCAGCTGTTTGCAATTTTTGCATTCCAGTCGCGTGCTTTGTTTGAACGGCTATCCGTGTGTGTGTCATACGTACGTCACGTCGTGCATGGTGCGATATGGAAGGCAATAATAGTAATAATAATAATAAAGGGATTTTCAACATTAAACTTCGCTGATAAGCTTCAAATAATTTCCAAAGGAAGGGCAAAACCGCCTATGAAAAATTTAACCACAAAAATGAAAAACTGTATTAGACATTTTTATCCGGAAAAAAAATACGAACAATTTAAATGCCTAACAGGGTGTGAAAATATATATAAAATTATTTTGTTGGCCATGTTTACTTTTTGAAAATGAAGAAGGTCTCTGGAATAAAACTGGTTTTTCCGATTTAAACAATTTCCATAAAGCTGTAAAAAGACACATTATGTCCAAAGCGCATTTGCAGGGCGTCATAAAAGAAAAAGTCTTCGTCAAAACCAGAATTGAACGCGCCCTTAATAAACAGTTGGAAATTAGTCACCGCCAACACAATGAACTAGTCGATAAAAATAGATAAATATTGAGACAGAAAGACTTATCGATGTTGTTTGTTTTCTCGGACAGCACGAATTGGGATTTAGAGGTCATAAAAAAACAAGGGTTTCTTCAAATAGAGGAAATTTTTAAGATTTACTTAGTTTAATGGCTAAGATTTACTTAGTTTAATGGCTTAAAAAATCATTTAGAGCAGTCTAGCGTTTTTCGCGGAACGTCGAATCGAATCCAAAATGATTTGATTTCCGCTGTTGCAACCATTATTCTAAAAAGAATTAAGCAGGAGATTGGCGAGGCGCGGTTCATTGCTATTGTTCTGGACGAAACAACTGATATCACTAATTTTAACCAATTATCTATAGTAATTCGCTACGTTAAAACAGACGGAAGTATTCAAGAGCGATTTTTAGGTTTTAAGAATGTGTTCGAAAATCGTACAGCAGATGGAGAGAAAAAATTAGTTGCTCAAAGCTATGATGGAGCTGCAGTGATGGCAGCACAATTAGGGGGTCTGCAAGCTAAAGTTCGAGAAACTTTCCCAAGTGCTGTGTTTGCCCCTTGTTTTGCTCATAAATTAAATTTAGTTTTATCCCAGTCCATCAATCATATTAAAGAGTGTAAAGTATTTTTTGTTACTTTAAGTGGCATGGCTGCTTTTTTTCCAAGTCAACAAAACGTACACAAGCTTTGGACTCCATTGTCCACAAACGATTGCCCAAAGTAGCTCCTACTAGTTGGAACTATAATGGAAGCCTTGTGTTAACAGTATCTGAGAATCGTGAATCACTGATTAAACTATTTGAGAATATAATAGAAAATAATGAAACGTGGGACTCAGAAGCAATAAATAGTTCGAGGGGGTTTTTGGGCTGTTTGAAACGAGATTTTAATTTTAATTATTTGTTGAACATATTTTCAGAAATATTTCCATTCTCGGACAATGTTTTTAATATATTACAAACTAAAACAAATAATATTGCTTTTTGCCTAAAAAAGTGGATGGATTTAAGTTCATTTTAAGCCAAAAAAGAGATAACTTTGACCTATTTTGGGAGAAAACGATGACGTTAAATGTAGAGCCACAAGCCAAGCGTCTTCGGACAGACAAGGTGAGAGATGTTGAAAAATCATACAGACGCCTCTTTTATGAAATAATCGATCAAATTCAGCAACAAATAAAATATAGATTTAACGGTTTAAATGATTTTAAATTCCTCGAGCTCTGCAATTTTGATGCATTTAAAGGAAAAACTTTTTCAGAAGATGCGTTTAAATCTCTTCTTCTTCATTATGGCCAGTTCTTCGACCGAGTGTTACTGCGATCTGAACTAAAAGTGATTTACGAAACTAATGACATTAGCGCAAAGAAAAACCCTAAGGAACTAATGCAATTTTTAAAAGACAAGGAGCTGGAAGATGCCTACACCGAAGTGTGGAAATTGTGTGAATTAGTATTGACAATACCTGCCACAATTCATCAGTAGAACGCAATTTTTCAACACTTAAACGTATAAAAAATTTCGTGAGAAATTCAACGGGGCAAGAGAGACTTTCGCATACATCGCTGTTGTTCATTGAAAATAAATGCTTCTCTTTCTTAAAATTTCACCGCCCGCCCCTGATTATGGACAAAAAATTATTTTGCATATAAAAAAATTGACGTGTTTCGCCGTTTATCGACACATACACACAGACTCAATGTTCCATTGTCAGAACATTAAAAAATATCGAAGATGTACGCCCGTAACACTCAAAATTTAATCCTCGCGAGACACTAACCTAGACTACTTTGGGTTCAAATTTTAAGCGAACCGGTTTGATCGTTCTTAAATATCGTTAGTTGGCGGAAATTTTGTTTACATATTGTATTTTACTGGATTTGTAGAAAAGGGCTGTATGACTTGTTAGTTAGTTGAAATGAGTAAACGATTATTAAAACTGGAACGGTAATTTATTAATTGGTTGAAAAAACAAACTCGAAAAGAAAATTAACTTGAACACTAGTCGGGATGACGCCGTGCCTCTTCTCTCTCTGCCGCTTCTTCCCTCCGCCTTCAGATGGATTAAGGCGTTGCCAAACTTTACTTGATTAAATCGTTTAACACTGGCAGTTCACTGGCCGAAACACATATACACAGAAGTACACAACCGTACAGATATCATACAAATTTGTTACAAAAATATATGTTTCGTATTCTAGGGACTCTAAAACTTCGATTAAACTCAACTTATATTTTTTAGAAAAAATGTTTGCGACTTCAATACTTATTCTATATGGCGTACATAGTATATTAATAATACGATATATTAGCTACTATATGGGGCAATAAAAATAACTCCTTTTTATTTGTTTAGGAGTAGAATTTTAAAAAAATCTGAAATTTATATTTGGATAATTATTTTTAAAAGCCATTGACGAAAGAATCATCGTAAAATATTTTTTAGGTAAAGACATATTGTAAACAATGTATAGACATATTTCACCTTATAAGTGTTAAATTTCGAAAAACCCTTGCTTAGTAGATGCATGTTATACAAGAAAACCCTGTTTACCATTCGAAATTACTAGACACGATTATTTAAAAATTATAACTTTGTCACATCCCGACTATTTGACCAACTTTCTAAAATTAAAACTATTAACACCCTTATATATATCTTAAAATCTCGTGACCCCATATAGGTACTTTACGAGATAATCGAACGTTTTCATACATACATATCACCCTGTATATACAGCGGCATAGATTAAATTAAAAATTGTAATTAGAATATTTATCTATTACTACTATTAATGATGATGACGATGATGATGATACGAATGATCCATTGTAATCTGATATATTCGTTAAAAGGAAATCTTATAGTTCCAAGTTTCTAGACCCGCTTATTTAAAATATATAACTAACTTTGTCACATCCCGACTATTTTTGATTGATGAAAGATTACTAAGATTTTTGCGAAAAACCCATTATTTTAAAGTTTAACAGCCTGTATCTTGAAAACAAAGTATTTCCGGACAATAAATATAAACTCAAAAAGAATCTTGAATGTTTAGCAAATATATTTATTCTGAATCCGTATCTGATTCTGCAGGGCTAGTAGATAAATATATTTTATTAATACATTTTCTCGTGAGATTTTCAGCGATGCACGAGAATTGACAAAACTAACCGCTCATACCCAGAGCGGTGACCGTATTTAATAATTCTGTGACAGGTTTAAATTCAGGCGACAAATTGTATAAAATCTTGTACGGTAGTGCGTATTTTCCCCTAAACTACACCGGCCCAAACAGTTAGTGGACCGAAACTTCACTGGCCCTAACAGTCGAAATCCCGACAGATTGGAATGTGCGGAATGCGGCGCTAGCCCGACACTTTAAATAGCGAATTGGCGAGCTACGCTACTGACTAAAAATTCTTTAAATGGGCCTGCTGTGTTGTCAAGTTTTATTGATAAAAATAAATATATTGTTTATTCATTGTTAATCAAAACCACACCATGAAAAAATGATGTTAGCGTATTTGCCCGCATTCTAACTTTGAAGTGAAAATATTTTGACTGTTTTTTTTTGTTTATTATAAAGTATTTGTTTGTCACAGGATAATTTCTATTTAATGGAATAATGGAGATTGAATATTGAAAAAAAAATTGTTGGAATGCCCAGGAAGAGGTTATTACTTGTTTGCATTCAGATGATTTTAAACCTTCTACTTTTAAACTGGGTATGTAAGTTAATCTTATTTGTTACTATATAGGATTGAGTCCCCATCTGTTATTAATGTGGATGTTGTTCCCTACCTAAAGATAAAATAAAGTTTTACTCAAAAGATCATATAAAAATCCACAAAAGCCTTGAAGCTTGAACATATATCTTTTAACTAATTTGTTTTTGAGACACACAATTTCAACTTTTTTTAGTGTATAATTTTTTATCCTGATCCTAAGCAAATACCTATCTAAAAATCAGTTTTTATCGGTCACATATTGATTAGTGTTTTATAAGATTGTTAATGATTTTGCCTAGGCTTGTTATTCATGCAGGTACTTTATTAATTGTAATTTGTTTTAGGACCAATGCAAGTCTTCTCTATGTTTCATATAGGTATCGTAGACAAGGCTTAGGAAGTTAGTTCTGCTCATATGTGCATTGGAGATATTAGTGACGTGTATATTATAGTCATACTTCAGTACTCTTTGTTGCCCTGATTCCATAGGAAGAAAGAAAAGACTTTAGTTACGTGTATTGATCCGAGTGTCATATAGCCCCAATTATAGCCCATTCCATCAATGTATTAATTGGCCCTCTTTATTATATGGAAGCTTCAAATTCTGCACCTTTAAATTTACTGAATATGCTTGTCACATAAAGTGGTTCATTTATAATTACTGTTGCTGAGAAAGTGTGTAGTTTGAGAATTAAAAAAGATGCACCATATGATAAATGTAGTGTCAACTTTATTTTTAATTCTATGTTGAATAAATTTTTTTATTGCTGTAAAGTGTATCACACATTTTGTATATTGATTAAAGATATATAGCCAAAGTTTAGAAATATGAATAATTTTTCCCCATATTTTAAAAATATTAACTGTGGCCTATTTATATATTTTCTCGAGTTGGTATACACAATTCAGTAATAAGTTATTTTAGTAAGTATGCCAGATATCGCACATCACGCCTTCAATATTTTTTTAAATCTAAGTATGGTTTAGGAAAAAGTTAGGTACATGATATAATTATAAATGACAAGAGTCTTCCGAAGATATTCTCAATTAATTTCATGCTTTCAGATTCTTAGGTTTATTAACTGGTATAAAGTAGTTTAGATCTTGTAAATTATTTTATCAATTAACTTTTAAAATACAAACTTTTATAGCCTAATCTTATAGAATTTCCTAAAAATATTTTATCGTTGACTTTACCATATGTTGGGAACTGGCCACCAAACTTAAAGACTGCGTATTGTTAAAAAAAAATTATGGTGTATCTTTTAGAATCTTTATTCAAGTAAATGTTAAGTTTTCTAAATAAATAGTTCCAAACCAGTAAAAAGCGATCCAACAATAGATTTATATATATATATATATATATATATATATATATATATATATATATATATATAGATTCCGTCATATCACAATTATCAGCTGTACATATAAGGTATCATATTATAAGGCTAATAATACCTAAGGTTGAGACAGTGTTTCAAGAGGGATAGACATTGACTAAAAGCATTATCCCTTATAATACCTGTAGTGCTTTGTTTAATGTCCGACTAAGCAAAATAATTTTTAATTGAGAAAAATCTAGTTTAAACAATATCTTATTTAACTAACTTTGGCATAATGTCATTATTTGTCAAAATTGTGCCAAGGATATATAACCAAATGCCATTGGAATTTAAGAACAAATCATATTATATAATTATACAAAAATCTTGAATACTTCAAAATTAAGTAATCGTTTTATGATTGCATACGAATTTTGATTGATCATAAATTAAACCTCCATTTAACTCTTTTGTTGAAAGGGGTAGAAAAAAATTGGTAAACGCAGAAGTTGCAGATTTTTAATCCATTATTTTCTATGTATACTGGGTGTTTTTTCAAATTCTGAAAAGATTAACAAGATAGATTGTCTTGTTTTTAAAATACAGACAACTGTATTTTTGCTATGATAACTTTAATTAAGTTTATGTAGAGAGTTTGTATGAATTTTTTCTGAGCCCAGTCTGGAGTTAGCCTAACCCTGGATGTAATAATAGCTATATTTTAAAAAATTATATACTTTAAATCATTTTGTGTATTTAATCACAAATATTTGTAAAAGTTATACATCTGTGTAAGTTTCTAATTATTGTGAGGCATTTGACACAATCCTTCAGGCTATGCTACTGGACGTTGTGGATAGCTATATGATGTGGAGGATCCATGTTGAATGTTTTCAAAATGTGTCTAATTATGTTAAAGTAGGAGATTTGAGTCAGGTTAAAGAAATCAAAATTGGAGTACCATAAGGTACAGTGCTGTGTCCTGTGCTTTTAAACATATATATCAACACTCTTTGTATTCTTGGCATAAGGGGGTAAAGTGGTTGCCTATGCTGATGACTCCATTTTGATTTTCCCCAGTAATATATGGGAAGAAGTGTAGGATTTATTAATTAAGGACATAAATAAGGTTAAATGGTTTTTGGATAATTTTAAACTGATTCTTAATATAAAGAAAACTAATTTATTCAATTACATCAATTAATCATCCAAATTTTAATTAAATTAGCATAGATTATTGGAGTGTACTATTACGGCTAGGAAATAAAGTAATAAAAAATTTAAAGAAATAAAAAGTTTTAAGAAGTAAAATTCTATTCATAAATAAGTCCAAAATGGTGAATGAGTCCTTATATAGCTTATTTTCAGAATAAATCTAAATCTAAGATTATATTAAACATAAATTTTATTTTAAAAACAATACAGCAAATATTATCTTCTTATGATGTAATCAGTAAGTAACTTAACTTTCGGTTGTATATTTTGTTACGTCGTGTTTGTACTAAATAAAGTGTATTTAATACAAACTCGCACTGTATAAAGTAGGTGCTGTTAGGCACATAGACAGGGGGGGGGGGGGGCTTGGGCGGGCCTCAGCTCCCCTTTTTATCCCGTGGCCCGCCACTGGCCCCCCCAATAGCCTATCTAAATATATTATACGGTACGCTCATACAAGCACAATATTTTTAACGAAATAAAATACTCAAACCACAACAATGCAAAATATCTGTACTAGTAAGAATCCCAAATATAAGCTTACTATTACCTAATTAAAACACAGAAAATATAAACAGTAATAATCGCTGTAACAATCCCGGTCTCTAGGCTATATGTGAGCGAACTTTCCCTTGTTTAAGAATAATAAAATCGTTTTTCAGGAATAGAATTGGAAATCACAGACTATCAAACTTGGCTAGTTTATCAATTGAGAAGTCATTAGTAAAAAACATAGATCTTCAAAGAGTAATAGATATTTTCGCGGAAAATAAGTGAAACATAAATTTAATTTTATGAATTGTTTTTTTTTTGGATCTTTTAGTTAACGTTTTAACATGTTAATTTTTTATTAGTTTTAGTAATACTTCGACAACTGTACATTAAATAAAAGTGAAAAGCAGGTTTCGTCAGATGTGTTTAATTAAGTTACTTTTGTATAAAATTTGTTATTTAATTCAAAAACCTAAAATAAATGTAGAAAATTCGTTTTAATTTTTTTACTGGCATATATTATTTGTTAGAGTATCCATTATTAATGTAAAAAAATCTTTAGTAGGAAAGTATGCTACTTTGACACACTAATGACAAACCCTGTACCTCTAGAACTATTTGTGCCCCCAACTGGCCCCCTCAAAATGAATTTTCTGTCTAGATCCCTGGGTGTTGTGCTTCTAATTTCGGTTCGAAAAAGCGTTCAGCAAAAAACATTATTTAGTTATTAAAGTGTACAAAATTTAAAACTCTCATCTTTATTGGTTCAGAAAATCTAAGCGGGCATTATAGGTATTATATGTTCAATATAATTCGACTTCTCAATATGACATTTCAATTTTTATGAAAGGTTAATTTCTACCGCGACGAAATATAAAAGAACAAGTCACTAATTACACTGAAAAAAAATATGGTTCGATTGGTCAGATTTTAAGCTATGACCATACAAAGGGAAAATTTTGGGGTACTGAGAAATAATACAAATATAAATGAGTTTATTTATGTAAACTAATTGTACAAAATATAAGTAAATATAAGTTTTAAAACACAAAAATTCGGTCTGTAAAATTATTATACATAGTCTATCACAAATTATTGTTAATTGGTAGACTTGCTTTTGC